>PITB01016794.1:0-39187 GCA_004024585.1 Paradoxurus hermaphroditus | reverse complement strand
GGAGGATTTTAGGGTTGAAATAAATTCAAGGAAGGGCCATCAGGAAAGAGGCTCAGGAACTTGCAGGCGAGGGGTCTCCAGGAAACCTCCCCCGGCTTCCTCAGGAGGAGCTCAGAGGCCCCGGAAGGACAAGGGGTCCATCACTCCTTTGCTTCTCCATCCTTTCTCCTCAAAGGAATTCCCTGTAAACCTTCCGGCACACAGAACACGCAATAAATGTTAAAAAGCGGCACAACGTGAGAGGCGTTGCTTCGCCGGCCGCCCAGCGCCCTCCCTCGCCAGCTGGGCCGCCAGCTTCCTGTCGGGGTTTCCTCGTAGGCCAGGAGGCCACAGTAACCTCCACTCGTGGGCTCCGCCTACTCCCAGGAACGTCCTGAAGTTACTCCAAGTTCAACCTCCCCCCACCCCCACCCCCGCCGCAGCTGGGCAGGAGCGGGGCCAGTGCGTCCGTGGGCCCGGACAGGCCCGGCGATGCGAACCGGTCTCTTCAAACTGTAGGGGAACCGTCCACATCGGGGCAATGCGTTTGGATACACGTGACTCAGGAAAACCATTTTAAGGAAGAAAGCAACTGTGTTATGACGACTCCCGAGTTGAAGGGTGTCCCGCATCTGGGGACAAAGGGACCGTGGGAAGAGTAGAGGTTTTTTTCTCTCTAGGGAAGAGTAGAGGTCTCAGACTCGGGGAGCCCCTGCCACATGCCGGAGAGCCCGCCCCAGGGCACGACCTGTGTGGACACCCGAGCCGTTGGAAACCACGCAGGGGACAGTTCACCGCCCAGGGCTTTGCCACAGGTCCCTTGCGCGACATAGCGCGCCTTTCCCCGTGAGTCAGGACCCCGAGTCCCAGAGCAAGCCGGGCGTGCCAGGACCTGCCCGTGGCAGGAACACGCCAGCAGCCAGGAGGCACGGGGCCATCGTCTGCGGAGCGGAGACAGGAGACGCTGCCCTCCGCTTTGCGAGCTGGCGACATGGGCGTTTCTAACCTCGTACGTCCTCTGTCCTCCGAAGGGCCCCGAGTGCAGCAGGACAGAGTCCATCGGCATCGTACGGCGCCCCCTACAGCCTGGGGAGGCGATCGGAGTGCCCTGGGCTTCTGCCTCTGGCCCCCCTTGGAGAAGGAAGGCCACCTAGGGCCACTCGGGCTTCAGTCTGCAGCTCGGGGACCCTCCCAGGGGCCCTGGCTCCTGTCCCTGTTCCCGGGGTCTGGGTGCCGCCCGCCCGCCTGCGGCCACCCAGGTCACTTGAGAGCTGTCACTTGGGAGAGGGGTCCTACACCCCAAAAGAGGTGGTGGGGGTCTCGCCCTGAGCCGGGGAGATGACTGTCCACTGCACAAGTGCCCGCCGTTGCTTGCTGACCCTCATCCCCTGCAGACAGGACGGCCCACAGGGGCTGAGCCACGACAGCACAGTGCTGTGCTGGAGGCGCGTCCAGAAGGAGGGGTGGAGAGGACCCGGGGCCCGTCCTTGCTGGCTTCTCCCCTGCACCTTCTTGCCCTCGGGCGGCCGCTGGCCAACACACAGGCGCAGGCCGCCAGTAAGGTGCATTTCTGGGCTGCTCTCCGCCGGCCGAGATTGATGGGCAGGAGGAGGAGGCTGGGGGCACAGTGACCTCGGGTGCGGGCGGCGCGGCGGCGAGCGGGCCACAGGCTCCGGGTCCGTTCCTTTGTGTGCTTAAGGCTTCAGTCGTAAATCCCAGTCTTTCTCTCCCCCCCCCCCCCCCCCCCCCCGGCTTCTCTTTTGGCAAACCGTGGTCTGTGAAGGCGTCCACGGGCTGCTGGCCAGAGTGCTCCCACCCCCGCCCGGGGAGGACGGCCAGAGGGAGAAGGGGGTCGGCAGACAAGGCTGCGGTGGCTGCAGGCGTCAGGACCCTGGGGCGCACGGGAGTTTACCTGGCTGCGTCCCTGGCCCTGGACTCTCGAGTAGCCTCTGGTGGCTCGGCCCTTAGTCCCGGCGTGTGAACACCACCGGCATCGAATCCGAGGAAGGCGGCCTCCGCCCGGTTCCACCCGATGTTACCAGACGGGGCGCGGACGGGAAGGGAACTGGAAAGAGTCACCCTAAGGAATCTTCTCTGCTACCCTCTGGCCGGCGCGCGTTCTTCAGCCTCCTTGCCTGACCTTGTCGGAGGGGAGCAGTGTCCCAACAGCCTGTCCACACCGGCCGGTTTCCCCTTCTTCCTCCGCCGCCCTGTCCTTCCGCTCCTCCGAAGGTGCATCCCGCCCTGTCCTCCGGGGACTGGCTCAGCCTCCCGCACCCGCTCGCAGCCGCCTGAGAACCGCGTCGCTGCTTTGTCCCCCGGCGCCGACCCCTGGCGGAGCAGGGGCCCTGTCCTGTGACCCATCTCAGCCTCCAGATACTCACAGACCCTGCTCTAAACCTGTGCGACCCTATTAGCTATACACTCGGGATTTCGAGAGTTGGGAACAAAAGTTCACGGATGCGCTGTGACCAGGCAGAGCGACGGCGTCCCATAAACCGTAAACTTATATGTTGATAAATTGTAAAGCTGCGTTTATGCGCGGAATCGCCCGGCATGTGTGAGCCAAGGGTAAAAACAGGAGTGTGTGTCCGTGGGCGCCGGCTCTGAAGGCCAGCGCTGCCACCAGGCCCGCGGGGGGCGGGGGGTGACATGGGGACGCGGGGAGCGGACCGACCGTGCAGAGGGGCGGGGAGCTTCCCAGACGGTCCTGGAGCTCTTCTCTAACTTCCACTTTCACGGACAATCAGTCCTTGCCTTTGAGAGAAGTGTGTGCGAGAGTCAGCCACACCCTGTCCCTAAGGTGCTCCTGGGGAGCCGCCGGCCGTGGGTCCAGGGCCTCCACCTCCTCCCGCTGCGCCTCCCGTGCCTCCTGGGCCGCAGGCCGCCGCCCCGCTCAGGCCGGCTCGCCGTCGCAGGGCATGAGCCGGCCGTGAGGATCCACAGTGTTCGTTTCACGGCGTGAGTGTGTGTGTGCGCGTGTAGTGTCTGACATCAGATGCAGAGGACTAAGTGAGTTATATTTCCACCTCGGGTAGTGGCACGCCGTCACCAAGGGGCAGAGCAGGGACGCCTCCCCGTTTATGTCATGAAGTAGTGGATGCCCATGCTCGCTCCTTCCGACTTGTCCTCGCCCACCCTGACCGCCACAGCCGGCAGCCGCGTCCACGTGTTTGTCGTGTGCCTCTTTAGTCGTATGGTTTCTTGGAAAGCGTGTGGTGTTCTGCTGGAGAGACGTTAAGAGAGATGTTAAGAGATGTAGATGGAGCCTGGCCGCACACTGTGTTCCGTTTCTCACTTTGGACCTCGGCGCTCCCCACTCCGATAACGTATGCAAATCGCCCCTAGCTTCTGGCTGTTGGGAGTGCTCCATGGCGCCAGTCCCCTCCGGAATTACCTCACCATTCTTCCAGGCTGGACACCCAGATTGCTTCCAACCTCCTGCCACCACAAAAGCCCGGGGATCCGTATCCTTGTGGACACCCTTGGGGCTGTAGCCCTGTGGAAACGTGAGAGCATTTTTTCGGAAGCAGATACTGGAGTCATGGGGTACGCACGTGCTTCTCATGACTTGGGGGGCTGGGTGCGTCCACAGGAGGGCCGTTTCCCCGTTCACACGACCCGACGCACCCAGGTTTGCACGGCGCCACCCAGTGAACACGAAGGTGGCTTCGCAGGTCAGCGGGAGAAGCACGGACTCAGTACCGTTCCGTCTGGTGCAGTGGTTTTGCAAAAACCAGGCTGGATCTGGGATTTTGCTTAACGTCAGGCAGAGGAAATTTCCCTCTCCACACTTCTTTCAGGTTGTTTACTGTTTGGCGGAAATTTATTCTTTCATATAAAATCTTGAGCTCCTAAAGTGGCCCCTGGGGGGCTCAGTCGGTGAAGCGTCCGACTCTTGGTTTCGGCTCAGGTCATGATCTCATGGTTTCGTGAGTTCGAGCCCCGTGTCAGGCTCCGCGCTGATGGTGTGGAGCCTGCTTGGGATTCTCTCTCTCCTCTCTCTGCCCTCCCCTGCTCACGCCGCCTCTGTCTCTCTCAAAATAAATAAATAAACTTCAAAAAAATTAAAAAAATATTAAAATCTTAAGCTCTTAAAAAAAGACAAAAAATAAATAAAATCTTGAGCTTCTTAAAAGAGTCCAACTTGAATTTTGACCAATATTGCATGGAATTTATACACTAATTTGAGGCTAATTTAAAGCATTTAAAATATGTTACCCTGTGCAAGAGATTTATTCAAATCATTTCTATCTTTATTCTTCTTTAAAACTTTTTCTTTTCGAAATAATTTCCAATTTAGGAAAAGTTGCAAAAAGGTGTGTGTCGTTCTCTTTACGCCCTTCGCCCAGCTTCCCCAGATGTCAGCTTATATAGACTGTACGATGATCAAAATCAGGAAATTAATATAAAAATAATTCTATTTACTAATCAGCAGACTTTCTTCAAATTCCACCAATTGTCCCCCACACACGTGTCCTTTCTCGGCCTAAGATCCAGTCGGGAGCACACGTGGGGTTTCAGGGTCACGCCTCCCTGGTGTCCTCCAATCCGGGACACTTTCTCGGCGTCTTCTTGCCTTTCGTAAGCTTAGCACCACTGAAAGGTGTAATAGCTGAAGAAGGAATAACTAGACCGTGATTTTGTAGACAGTCTCTCTGTTTGGGTTGGTCTGATGTTTCCTCATGATCGAACGAGAGCGCGCCGTAGACCCGTGGCTGACGGGTATAAAACAGAGCCCCAAATACTGCATACGACATACTTAGACTAAACAACGTTCCACTGTTTGTCTGAAATTCAAGTTCTGCTGGGCATTCTGTATTTCTGTTTGGTAAACCCAGGAAGCCCCTACGCAGGCGACTCTGTGCCCCCTCGGGGCGTGATGTCACGGGCACATCTCATTAGTTTTGGGACCTCGGGTAAGGTGGTGACGGCGGCCACGTTTCTCCTCTGTAAAGTCATTATCTTTCCCTTTGTAATCAGCAAGCATACTGGGGAGAGATACTTTGAGGCTGTGCAAATATCCTTTTTTTCATTACATTTTTGCCCATCAATTTTAGCATCCATCGATGGCTTTTTTTTTTTTTTTTTTTTTTTGCCTGCAACAGTTATTCCTGGAGTGTTTGCAAAATAGGGTTTTATATGTCCGTCATTCCTCCTGTATTCATTTATTGGGATCCTACTCTCAGGTAAAGCTGTGCCTTATTCCCCCATTGATTGATTCAGTTGTGTTTTATATCGGCACGAACTCCCGGATATCAGTTTTGTGGTAGAGATAACGATCATTACTACCATTATTTACGGAGTGGCTTCACTCGCTCCGGATATGGCCCTGCACGGTGACTGCTGCGTCTTCTGGCTCCGCCTCCTTATTCTTTGAGCGCTTGCTTGCTTTCTGACACCACGAAGGGTTCAAGGTCTTCTCATCCTCTCCCTGCCCCAGCCCTAGAGTTAGCCTTTTCTCCAAGAAACTCCGGTCCTTTTTATTGGAGAAGGATATCTAAAAGCCAAGATCTCACTAAGTGTAAATTATGTATATATTTCTAAATTTTTGTTCTTATTATAAATTTTATTTAAAAATTTCATTTTCTAGTAGGACGTTTCAGGTATAGAGAAATTTTTTTTTAATTTTGTAGAATTATCTTTTATTTAGCAACCTAATTAAAGCTTCTAACTTATTTTAATATCTGCTATATTTTTATTTTTAGATAGCTGATCATATCGAATGCAAATAATGAGTCTTATCTCTTTCCTTCCAATTTAATTTGTTTTAATTTTCTTTCTTTATATTATTGGCCAGGGCTGCTACTGCTGTGTTAGAATACAGATATGATACTGGATATTCTTATTTTTCACCCAAACTTAAAGAGAATGCACTTTAAGTTGTTTCTTTGTGTATATTTGCTTTAGATTTTTGACATGTAACTTTTGCCTCAAGGAAATCTCCTTCTATGATGTAATATGCTGAGAGATTTTGTATTTTAAGTCATCAAATACCTTTTTTCATTGTTGACTTGGTGAGATAATCCTATAACTTTTCCCTTTAAATGATTAGTGGAAGATGGATATTAACTACCTTTCTAATATTCACCTATCCTTAAACTCCTGAAATAAGCCTTTTCTTGGTCACGATTTATGATTGTTTAAATATAATGTTGGAATCTTTTGACTAAAATTTTTTTCTTTAAATTTTTAAACATTTTTCTTTATTTTTGAGAGACAGAGAGTGAGCAGGGGAGTGGCAGAGAGAGAGAGGGACACAGAATTGGAAGCAGGCTCCAGGCTCTGAGCTGTCAGCACAGGGCCTGACGTGGGACTTGAACTCACAGACTGTGAGATCGTGATCTGAGCCAAAGTGGACACTTAACCATCTGAGCCACCCAAGCTCTTATATTAGCTTTATTTGATTTTGGAATCAAAATGATATAAGCTTTATAAAAATGAGTGGGGCAACTTTTTACTCATTTTGGGTATTCTATGTTAAAGAATCGTCTAGGAAGACTTAACTATTTCTGTAAAAGTTTGACACACCACTAAAAGTGTGTTTGAACTAATAGACAAGTTCATCGAAGTGATAGGATATAAGATCAAAGTAAGAAATCAAGTTTATTTCTATATACAAGCAATCAACAATGCGAAAGTGAAATTAAAAACAATTCCACTTACAATTACATAAACAGGGATGGACTACTTAAGAATGAATATAACAATGGAAGTGCAAGACGTACACAGAAAACTACAAAACATTGTTGAAAAAAATCAAAGAAAGCCTAAATAAACGGAAGGCTATTATATGTCCATGGACAGGGAGATTTGATGTTAAAATGAATTCCCTACGTTTATCTACAGCTCAGTGGAATCATTATGAAATTCTAACCTTTTAGCAGAAATTGACAAGCTGAACTTAAAATTCAAATGGAAATGGAAGGGACTTGGAAGGCAGAAACAATCTTGGAAAAGAACAAAGTTGGAAGGTTCTTCAAGTTCCCTGGTTTTAAAGCTTACTGCAAACCTCCAGTAATCACAACAGTGTGGTACTGATATAAAGTTAGACACTTATACAACAGTATAAGAGCAGAACAGAGCTGAATTTAAAAAATAAACTCTAATATTTATGGTCCATTGATTTTTTTTTTAATTTTATTTTTTGAGACATAGAGACACAGAGACAGAGTATGAGCAAGGGAAGGGCAGAGAGAGAGGGAGACACAGATTCCGAAGCAGGCTCCAGGCTCTGAGCTGTCAGCACAGAGCCTGACGCGGGGCTTGACTCATGAACTTGCAAGATCATGACCTGAGCCAAAGTTGGACACTTAACTGAATGAGCCACCCAGGCGCCCCCTAAAGTAGTCTTTTTAATATGCTGTGCCTTCAATATTCTCCTCGTCTCGTCGGAATCTTGTTATTTGTGTCTTTCTGCTTGTTCATCTTGCCAGTGATCTGTCCCCCTTTGATTTTCCAGTTAATCTCTCCTGTTTTGTTCTGCTTCATTGAATCATGCCTTTATTTTCACTATTTCCTTTTCCTGCAGTTTTTCTATGACGTTCCTCTTGAAACTCCTTCAGTTGGCTAAATGACTTCTAAATGTAATTTTATTTCCTCTTAAATGTATTCAAGACTAGAAATTCTACCCATTTCCCTCCCAAGGACTGTTTTTATTATGTCCCACGTTTTTTGTTAGGAAATGCTTTTATTATCACACTGTTTTCAACATTACTTAATTTTCTTTTGAATTCAGGATGTATTTAGTAGTATGTTTTTTGGTTTCCCAACATATAGACCTTTAAGAAACCATCGCTGTGTTAGTCACGTGTACCTTTCCTCCCAGTGCTGCTGCGGAACACGGTCTGAATGACATCGGTCCGTTTCTGGCCTCGCGCGTGGCCTGCTTTTGTGAATGTGCACGTGTGTAACGTGTGCCTCCTGTGGAACACAGTTCTTCTTCTTTTTTCTTTAATCTAATATCTCAAGCAGATTAAGGACGTTGTTTGGATCTTTGACAGCGAGGCTTAGATTTTGTCTTTTTGCTCCATCCATTTTTGAAAAAGAAATGCTCAAGTCTCACTGATGGTTGTTGACTTAGCCACTGCCCCCTGAGGTCCTGTCCCTCGTGGCTGCTTTTATATTTACTATGGATTTAGCTCCCGGTTCTCTCTGGTCTCGTACCAGCGTGTGATGTCACCCTTTGGCTCGTATGGTATTTTGGCTTTGTGTTCTATTTCGTCAGAAATTCAGATTACCACACAACTTTCTTTAGGTTCATATTTGCTTAGTATAAGAGTCTAACCTTTCTATTTTCATTTCTTTGCCTTTTATGTCCTCAGTGTTTTTCTTTTATGCTCTTGTTTTTCTCTAACCCCAGAGCTGTGCTTTAGATGGTAGATTTAACCTTTTGCATTTACTGTAATTACTTATAGAAAAAACTCACTTCTGGGACACGTGGGTGGCTCAGTCAAGGTTAAGCCTCTGACTCTTGACATCAGTTCAGGTCATGATCTCATGGTTTGTGGGTTCGAGCCCCGTGTTGGGCTCCGCACTGACAACACGGAGCCTGCTCGAGATTCTCTGTCTCCCTCTCTCTCTGTCCCTCCCCCTGCTCGCTCGCATGTGCGCACTCTCTCAAAATAGATAAATGAAAAAAAAAAAAGAAAACTCATTTCTGATATTAGATTTTTAATTTGCTGAACCTCTTATTTCCTCGTTTTAGTTTTGCTTCTGGTTTCTATTGTACGGTCCAGTGTCTTCTGCTGGCCGAAACGGGGGGCGTTTCTGCTTTTGTAACTGTCCTCGCTGGAAGGCAGGTTCTCGTGCGTATTGATTTTTACCGACTCTTAAACTTACCCGCATCTGTGCTTTTCTCCTGGGTAAGGAAGGAAGTAACCACACTTCCGTATCCCACGGTGTCACTCTCCCGCCTTTGAGGTCGTACTGCCCGCAGGTTAGACTCTGGATTCTCTCAGAGAATAAATGTCACCGAAATATTTCGAATTTCCTTCCCATTCCCTTTTGGCGTCGTGTCTTAGGGATTTGGTTCTCTTATTTTTAGTACTTTCCCCCAAGTGTTTTCTCACAGAAAGTGGGTCTTCGTGTGGCAAACCGTCTGAGCCCTATTTGGGGGATTTCCTCTTTTATGCCTTCAGATTTGAATGGCAGCTTTTCTAGAAATAATATTCTAGGTTCACATCTAGTTTCCTTGAATTATTTAAAAATATTGCTCCATTGTTCTCTTGCAGCGAGTGCTGCTGTTGCAAAGTCTAATGACAATCTGGGTCGTGTTCGTTGTAGATGAGCTGCTCATTACTTATGGAAGCTTCTAGAATATTCTCTTTGTATTTGGTGGTCTTGGATTTCACGATCATATGTCTACATGTGGGGTTTTTCTTATCTTCCCCTGCTTTTTAAAAAACTCCGTGAGCTTTTTTCTTTCTGGGAAATAAATCTGCATTGTTTTTTCAATTAGCTCTGCTCTGGATTTATTGATCGCGCCTCCTGGGATTCCTACGGTCAGATACTGGGTGTTTCTGCTGTCGTTTCCCTATGCTTCTCTCCAGCCTCTCCTATAGCCTTCTGGAAAAACGCCTCAATATTATATTTTAGCTCATTAATTCATTCTTTAGCTCTTTTGTCCGGCTATTTATCATATTTATTATGTCCTCATGCTTTTATTGTTTGTGGTTTTTGAATTCCTTTTTTTTATGTTTATTTATTTTTGAGAGAGAGAGAAAGACAGAGCACAAGTTGAGGAGGGGCAGAGAGAGAGAGGGAGACACAGAATCTGAAGCAGGCTCCAGGCCCTGAGCTGTCAGCACGGAGCCCGACGCAGGGCTTGAACCCACAAACTGTGAGATCATGACCTGAGCCAAAGTCGGTCGCTTTAACCAACTGAGCCGCCCCTCTCAATTACAATATTATAAAATTGTAGAAAAATAAACTTCCAAAGTAGTTTCCCAGTTAAACGAAAATTTGGTATTTTAAAAGTCTCCTGTGTGTGTGGCTGGGTCTCCCATGGTGTGGCTGGGTATCCTGTGTGTGTGTCTCCTGGGTGTGTGTGCGTGTGTCCCCCGTGTGTGTGTGTGCCCACCAGGGTGTCTGTGTGTACCCCATTTGTGTGTGTGTCCCCCGGGTGTGTGTGTGTCCCGTGTATGTGTATCCCCCATCTGTGTGTCCCCCGCGTGTGTGTGTCCCCTATGTGTGTGGTGTCCCTTGGGTGTGTGTGTGTCCCCCATGTGGGGGTGTCCCTGCTGTCCACGCCTGCTGTCGGCAGGCCACGGCAGCACCGGGGCAGGACGGAGGTGGTGGCGCGGCCGTGGTGCGGAGAGCTGGGGACGGTGGTCAGGGCGGAGCTCCGAGCGTCTCACGGACACCCCTTGTTCGCGTCCGGCAGACGGTGTCCCCTGACCCCGCGTGGTCCTTCGGCGTGGGCGTGCGCGTGCGCTGCTGTCCTGCTCCCCCGCCGGGACCGCGAGCCCACGAGGCATGGCAGGGCCCCGGGGCCACGCCGAGCTCCCGAGACCCCGGTCTGGGCCCTCCAGGACGACGGGCGGCGGCACGTGCGCGTCTCGGGGACAGGAGGGGAGGGTGTGCGGGGTCAGCCCCTGGGGTTCCCGGGGCGGCTCCGCGGCGGGGTCCGGAGCGCGAGAGCGTGCGGGTGCGGGTGCCCGGGGCTCCAGGCCTGGCAGGCGGCCGGGTCCAGACACCGCGCTCCCGAGGGCACAGCCCGGGATGCGGCGCAGGGCGGCCTCGGTGCGGGCCCCGCCGGGTGGGGCCTCCCGGAACAGGCTGGGTCCCAGGGCCTCCCTTGCCGCGGCCTGCGTCCCCCCGGGCCGGGGCCTGCCTCACGTCTGGGGCTGGCTTCCCGCTAACAGGGGAGGACGGGGCAGCCCCGACACCTGGCTGTGGACCGACTGTCTGCGGCCCAAACGGCCCTGCTAAGGCCCTGGCCCGCGGGCCACGTGTCCGCAGGTGGGAGCGACCACAGCTCTGAGGAGGTCATGGGGTCGGGCTGTGAACCGGCCAGACCGATGTCCCCATAAGAGGGGCAGACGCCAGGGCTGGGTCTTCCCCTCCCTCCCTGCCCGCACCAAAGACAGGCCACTGGAGAGCATGGCGAGATGGCGGCGTCTTCAGGTGGAGGGGAGACGCTTCACCAGAAACCAAATCCGCCGGCACCTCGATCTCGGACTTCCAGCCTCCAGAAGGCGAGACCGTCTGTTGTTCGGGTGACCCATCGCACGGTCTTTGCTATGGCCGTCAGAGCAGACAGGCGCCATTCCCCTCACCCGCGGCCGGCTCTGCGCCCGGTGATTCTCCCATGGGACACCAGCTCCCACCCGCGGCCTGAAAAGCTGCCTCCCGCCCCCGAGCCAAGCTCTGTGAAGCATCTGGTTCAGATCCTGTCCCTTGGGGAGAGGTGGGCGGTCCCCACCTGAAGCGGGGTAAGTGTGCTCCAGAGTCAGGAAGGTGCCTGACTTGGTAACTGTAACCAGAAGCAGTGTCTTGCTTTGCACTTGTGCACGGACACTTGTGCACAGGCAGACACGCTTGCCCACGGGCAGATACAGTTGTTAAAGTGAATCAGCTGCTATCAGTAAGGCAGCTGAACCCCCTTTCTTTTGCAGGAAAGCTTAGTTATCCTGTGTGTAGGTGAGAAGCCCGCTCAGGTGACAGAGTCAGAGCCCCCAGACTGTGGCCTCACGGCCAGGTGTTCACAGCTAAGTCTATCCCGAAGATGAATGCTGCCCTTTCAGAGGATAAGTAACTATGTAAAAATAATTACTTTGTGTGGCTGGAGTACCGCGTGAACATTTCCGCCCCGCAGCACGCTGTCCAAACGCCTTTAGAGAGTGGGAATCTATGAGTCACCTTTGAGAATGGACAGAACTGAGGAGATGCTTCCTGGAGGTTAATTTCCTTTCGAGATTGTGGAATGTCGAGTTTGGTGATCTAGGTTCAGAGTCCTACTGCCTGATCTCAGGTGAGTCACTGAACTTGTCTGAACCTAGGTTTCTTCACTTCCAAAATGAAGAAATGACTCCTACCTGCCGTCTAAACCTTGAAAGGACTCTTCTAACAACCAGTGCTAAAATGTAAGGCACAATGCTTACACCGTGTGGTAAACACAATAATGTGACAGTCAGGACCCACCTGTGGGCCATTCCAGCCAGCTCACTTGCCATTCGGTATGGGGGAGGGTAAAATATGCCTATTGTCCTTAATTCTCTCTTAAAGGTGGAAATAATCGTGGTGGTTTAATTTTTGAATAATGAAAAAGCAATTTGTCATTACTTACCATTTTAGAGAAGACTGTTACAGTAGTAGTTGAGTTTAAAGAGACTGGGGTTAGAATTTTAGCTGGGCCTCTTCCTTTCTCTGTTATTTTGGGGAAATTACTTAGCTTCTCTAAGCCTCCATTTCTGCATCTGAGAAACTGACCCCGGCATACCTATCTGGCGAGGTTCCTGTGGAGAGTGGGTGAGATAATTTACCAGCAACTTCCTAACAGGATCTGCAGGGTGTCTGGCGCCCAGCCAGTCCTGGGTCTGTGATCTTGATATTTGCTGCTACTCAGAGCACCATATCTGCATGGGCTTCTCATCTGGCCCTTCTAGGTGTTAGATGCCAGGGAGGCACAGCCTTCCAAGGAAGGGCTGGAATATTACCTTCTAAATTTTCTAAAGCTTTTGCAACATTAGGAAGCCAAAGTTACCCTTAGCTAGAATGATAGGTCGATTTCACCAAACCTGAAGGCTAGGCAAAAACAATTTGCTGATTCATTGTGTTTGCTGAATAGACAGACTTTCAGTGTTTTCGTGCCACAGATTTATTTAATCTTTTATCATTTAATTAAAGCCTGTTTGTAGTCAATTTGTGTCTGTTCAAAACTGTCCCTTTGTCTTTCCCCACTTTCTAGGAGATTCCCTTTCTTGGGGTAAAATTGCATGCAGGCAACATTTCTGAGATGCTTTATACTTAGAGTTTGACTTGGGGATATTTATGGCGGGGACTCAGGTTTCAGATGGGGGAGGAGAAGCGGGCGGCCAATCCCGAGGCGGATCTGCCCAGCTCATTTGCATCTTACCGCCCACTTTTTAGCCGCGCCACGGAGGATGAAATACAACCTTTGGAGGCTGTCAGGGCTCCGGGTAAGATTTCTTTCTGCTCCTTAGCAGGAGCTCTCTCTTTGAGCAATTTTGTTGCTAGCTACTTTGCATGTGCCTGCTGTGCTCACTTGGGCAGGGCTGTCAGAAGACTGTAAAATCTCACCCGTCGTACAATTGAACCTGAGGAGGACCTGGATGGCAAGGAGCCCTCTCACCGTTGAGTTATTCTGCTCATTAATACATTGATTTATGGCTTGTTGTTTTTCCGCGGCTCAATGTGACATTAGTACCTACAAAAAGGCAAACGTGTGAGAATGCTTTTAAAGCAAAATCCATTTCTGCAAAGGTAATGATGTTCTAAAATTGGAAAAAGTGCAACTCAAGCAAAAAGAAACGAAATAAACCCTAAAATGACTGAATTCTTTTTCTTTCTAGCTTTTCTGAGTGGAAAGTTTTTTTAACGTGCTATCAGATTGCTTCCGTTATTTAAAAATATTTTTAACACAGGAAAAAGTTAATAAGTTTCATATTTTATATTTCGCAATGTTATTCGATGTCTTCTGCTGTTCCAGATGTTGGCCCGCACTGTGCAACCGGCCTTAGGGTTTAACCCGGATCCTATATAAGGATTTCAGAGCGCCGAAAACCGCCCGGGCCCAGCTGAAAACTCCTTGTGCGTCACCACAGGAGCGCTTATGCGCCCAGATTCGATCACTGCAGAATTCACGGGGAATAATTCACAGATTCTAACTGGGAATAAGAGCGAGATGCAGACTTTTTAAATGTCATGTTGATATTTGTAAAAATGAAGCTTTGGGGATAAAACAGAAAGCTACAAGAAAACACTCAGATTCACTTCTCCTTTGCACCAGACCTGTGTAAGCAGGCAGGTGGAGGTCTTCCAGAAGGACTGGCTGGGCTCTCGCTCTGTGTGCCTTGAAGGACGCACGTCCGTGTGAAAATGTCAGGAAGAAGCATCTGTGGGTCCCCTCCAGGTGCACACGGGTCTGTGAGCAAGCACCGCCTGGGTGCCCTCGCGTCCCTTGGCTCCCGGCCTCTTGGGGAGAAGGGGGAGGTTGGTATGTGATGTCGATGGTTTCTGAAGCAAAGAAGGCAGGAGACTGTTCTCCTTGCGGGGTGTCAGGAGTAGCAGTCATGGCCTCTGGTCTGAGAACGTCTGGTCTGGTCTATGAACAGAAATAAACTCTAATAAGCCAGACTTACGGAGGCGGCATAGTCTGCCTACTTTCACTCACTCCGATAACCAGGATGTTAACGCTGATACTCCGTGAGGGTGAACACCTCCAGGTCTTTGTTGGTTATGGTATTTGGAGGGGTTCTTAGATTCTTTATTAAGATAGAAGGAGTTCATTAAGGTTGTCAAACCAAGGCTGAAAACAACTCATATCTAATTTTTTCACTATATATATATACATACATATACATAGTTATATAGTTAAATTATATATACATATGCATATATGTATGTATATTCACAGTGAACAAGAAAATATGGAGAAGTTCATTAAGAAAACAGCGAGAACCGAACCGCAGTGAGTTACCTGTATCCTAGTACTTGTTCTGCTGGTAGCTGGCTCAGCTGATTGGGAAAGTTACTTTGTGGGCTTCCATTTTCTCATCTTTCAAAGAAGAGAGGACCAGTAGGAATGTTTGCAGATAATGAAATAGACCGTCTCCAGTCTGGCCCGATATGACCAAGCAAAAGGGAAGAGGGCAGAAAACGCAGACGCTGTTTCTGAAGCCAGTGGGCAGAATTCAGGGAGAGGACGGAGGTGCCCTGTGATGCCGAAACCGGAGAGTCTCCTTGCAGGTACACTTTACACGTAGTTTCGTGTTTGTGCAGGTTGGACAGTGGGTCTCTGGAAAACTAGAAAGTGGAACTCCCGGGGTGGGGGGGCGCTTCATTTCACAGGAAAAGGCAAGCAGGGTTTGGTTGAGAAGTGTGTTTGTTTGTGTCTCCTTCCTTCCTCCCTCCCAGCGTCCCTCCCTCCCTCGCTCCTCCCTCGCTCCTCCCTCGCTCCTCCCTCCTGTTCTGTCTGTGGATGCTAGTCTCTGGATTTGCGTGTCTGCATAGACTGTGCACCTTCCAAGGCTATCGAATGTCTCCACAAATTCTGTTTCCCTGCTAACGATGATTTTTCACAAAAGCAGACGCCCGGGATCCAGAGCGTCTTTGCTGGAGGTCCCAGGCGCCCCTCCGAGAGGACTGGGCGGGGCACCCTTGCCTCCCCTTCTGAGGGCCGAGCCCTGTGTCTTTAGAAACCCTGGTTGCCTCCCCGCTTCTTGTCCATTCTCTGGGCCTATATTGTGCTTCTCCCACGTTATCTGTATCTGGAAGGCGAAGCTGATGAACTCGGGTCATGGTTCTTATTGGTTCCCCATTCTGTGACTCGGTCACCTCCCCCTCCCCCCGGGCCGCCTTCTGTCCACGAGGGCTGTCAGCGGCCCAAGGGAACGCACCGACTGGCACGGGGACAGGAGCCGCCAGCCCGGGGCTCGGCCACGGCTCAGTGCAGAGGGGCACTTGCAGGGAGAGAAGGCACCGGGGCAGCGGCCGCAGAGGTGGGGGGCCCGCCCGTGGTGCTGTCAGGGCTCCCCAGACACGAGCTTTGTCGTGGCCCAGGAACTTCTGACGGTCTCGGTCACCCGTCCCCGCACCATGCGGTCCGTGCCCCGCCCGCTGTGAGAACTTTCTCTTCCCTCCTGGCGAGGCGGCCTGACTGGGCCGGAGCGATGAAGGCTGTCGAGTCAGCCGAGGGGGCCAGTCCTGGAACGCGTGAGAGACGGCTGTGCCCTGCCCGGAGGGTGCTCCCTAGCCCGCGTCTGCTGAGCTCTCTGAATCCCACTTCCCTGCTCCACAACGGCGATAGAAACGCCCGCCTGATTTTCCAGCCGCTGGGGGCGACTGGGGGGGGGCGAGATAAAAGTGGGGGTGCTTTGTGAGCTGTGCGAACTGTATAAACATAAAGGGTCATCTCGTTCCTTCTCCTATCGGCAGCTACAGAAATCCCCGCAGGGGCGCCTCCGGGGCTCAGCCGCTCGTTTGTCCGACTTAGGCTCAGGTCACGATCTCGGCATCTGTGAGTTTGAGCCCCGCCTCGGGCTCTGTGCTGACAGCTCGGAGCTTGAAGCCCGCTTCGGATTCTGTGTCTCCCTCTCTCTCTGCCCCTCCCCCACTCATTCTCTCTCTCTCTCTCTCTCTCTCTCTCTCTCTCTCTCTCTCTCTCAAAAAATCGACATTAAAAAAAAAAAAGAAATTCCTGCCTGCAGAGTCCAACCCGAGGAATCTGAGAAACTGATTTAATTTTCTTTATGTGGGAAAGGAAGACCCACTTCATGAAGGCCCAGGGAACCGCCGTAGTGGTGCAATGGGGCGCCCACGCCCTGGCTCCCCCGGGCGGTGCTGTGTCCCCTGGCCGGCACGTGCGTGCCCAGTGGCCGGGGCAGAGGCCTGGCCGGCGGCCGTCCCGGGGGGTATCTGCAGGCCCGAAGGCGGTTAGCCTCGATCATGCTTATTCTGGTTTCGCGGAGCCACCCAAGGGCTGCTCTGTTTTATCTCTGAGCAGGGAAGGGGACACGTCCCTGACCACTGCCCAAAGCAACGTCTCTTCCGAGCAGACAGTGACACGTCCTTCGCGTGGGAGCCGGGCCAGTCAGCATCGCCACTGTTCACAAGACGACTTTTTTCTTCAATGAAGCCATAGGGTTTCCTCTTCGCTTTTAGCAAACAAATACGGATCTTCCTTCTTCCCGAACTGCAGGCGGGGGTTCGGTGGGGGCACGGGATCGTGCGCGTGAACTGTCCCGGGTTGGCCACTTCCACCGTCTGGATCTACACGCAGATTCGACTATTTTGGATTCTGTTTAAAATAGCGTTTAATGATCTCTAGCTTCCCTAAATATTTTATTTTACAAGCTTTTTCTTAAAACTGTACATGAAAAAAATTGTATAGGTACCCATCTTACAAGTGTGGAGCAACACAAGGCTTTTGTTCTTAGCCCTCAAGATAGATTTTCTTTCAGGGCACCTGGGGGGCTTAGGCGGTCGAGCGTCCGGCTTCGGCTCAGGTCCTGACCTCGTGGTTCGCGAGTTCGAGTCCCACATCAGGCTGTGTGTTGAGAAGACCAGAGCCTGCGACCTGCTTCAGATTCTGTGTCTCCCTCTCTCCCTGCCCCTTCCCCCTCTCATCTCTCTCTCTATGCCCCTCCCCTGCTCCTGCTCTCTCTCTCTCTTTCTCTCAAAAAATGAATCAGCATTTAAAAAATTTTTTAAAGATACATTTTATTTTAACTAAATTCAACTTACTTGGGAAGGAGAAGGATTCTTTGCCTGTCTTAAGCTCTGTGCCTTAATTAAGAGCCTCTGACCATATGATATTTGTATCGGTCAGGGTTCTCCCGAGAAACAGAAGACGAGAAGCAAAGATTGAGAGATTGCAGGGGGTGGCTCAGGAGACGGTGGGGGCTGATGTTTCTGAGATCTGCCGGCGGGGAGACAGGAGACCCGTGGCTTCTGCCGACCCGAGTCTGGATTCCACCGGCCGGCGGGAGGGGAGCTCAGGCAAGGTTTCTGAGTCACAGGCCTGCGAATTCCTTCTTTGGGAAACCGTTAGTTTTGCCTTCAACCAACTAGATTGGGCCCTCCCACACTGTGGAGGGTGATCTTCTTGGCTCGAAGTCTACTGATTTAGATGTTAATCACATCTTAAATAAACTTCTACAGTAACATCTAGACCGGTATTTGAGCAAATAGCTGGGCGCCATAACCTAGCCAAGTAGACACATAAAATTAATCATCACAAATTCTAAAGCTGCTTTTGAAAAACCTGGTGGGCACAGGGGCGCCGGGGGGGGGGCTCTGTCGGCTAAACGTCCCACCTCAGCTCAGGTCATGAGCTCTCGGTTTGTGAGTTCGAGCCCCGCATCAGGCTGTGCGCTGAGCCGATCAGAGCCCGGGGGCTGCTTCCGATTCTGTGTTCCCCGCTTTCTCTCTGCCCCTCCTCTGCTCGGCTCTGTCTGTCTCTCTGTCAAAAATAAAGAAACTTTTAAAATAATAACATAAAATGAAACAAAATAAAAACTGGGCCATAGAACGCACATCGCGGGGGCGCGGGGTGGGGGGGGGAGGTGGACGGAGTGTTTTCATTACAAGGCAGCTGACTTGTTTGTTTCTCCCAAAAGAGAAAGAAAGAGCCACACTGCGCGTATAGGTGCCAATAACCATTTAAACTGGCTCGCCATAATCTCATTTGGGGGACACGCTGAAGCCATACGCTATGTTACATTTTTTGCTCTGAAATAAAAGCTTTTATTGTTTGCTTTTTTTTTTTTTTTTTTTTACTTTAATTGTGTGCAGCACGAGCGTCTTGAGCACGTAGAAGCCTAATGAATAATGGATAGTCCCGTCACTAATGCGTTTTCCGGGCCAAGAACAGGCTCTCAGAAAAGCCAGACCTAGTTTGCTGCCCTCAGAAAGGTCAGGCTGCTTTTAGGGAACTATCAAAACAACAAAAAAAACCAGGCCTCGAAATCCAAAACCAAAAACCCTTCCGGATCTAACCCAAACGTTTTACCTGTAAAACTGCGCCAAAATAGTAAAGCCGCCGATTCTAAAAACCAGCTGAACTGTGACAGCAGCTCTGGGAGCCTTCTAAGCGCGGGGAGGGCGTTCTGGAATGGCGAGGGCTGGATGCCCGGGTGGCCTGCTGAGCGCTAAGGAGACGTGTGCCCGTAAGGCCCGCTCCGCAAGATAGCGTTACACAGATAAGGACCAAAACAGACCCGGGTCGGAGCACTTTGGGTTTTCTCAGAGAGCCCCCACTTTTTCCTCAGAAGCGTTTTCACACACAAATCTTTCCCCATCAAGATAAGGAGCTGCCCCAGGGGCGCTGACTTTGGCTCAGGTCATCTCACTGTCCGTGAGTTCGAGCCCCACGCTGGGCTCTGTGCTGACGGCTCAGAGCCTGGAGCCGCTTCGGATTCCCTGGGGGGCACCCGGAGGTGGCCTTCCAGAAGGGCCCTTCCTCCAGCCGTGCCCGGTTCTCTGTGCGGCCCCCATCTCTCATCGCTACAGAGGCACGTCTTTGAGACTTCCGCCCTGGTTCTTTTAAAATTTGTCTTGAAATTTAATTTCAGGCAGGTGGGAGCCGCGGCGCCTCCTGGTCACATCGGCAGACACGCTCGGCCGTCCCTACTTGCCTCACGAGGTCCCTCACAAGGTCCAGCGGCTGGGTGGCTGTCCTCCGGATAGCAGGGTCTCCTCCCAGGGCCAGGACACGAGGGGCTGGGGGCGTCAGCGTTATAGTGGCCGGAGTACAAGCAAGGTCCCGACCCCGGCGAGCACCTCAGATTAAAGCTTCTGTTCCCCCGGGGCTCGGGGCGACTTTCCTAATTTGCAGCTCGCGGCTTGGACGAGTCCAGCAGGCGGCTGGCGGTGGTGGCTCGGGGTCTCGTTCCAGCGCGAGTCAGCCGGGTACCCGCGGGCAGCACCCCTGACCTCCTCACCAGGGGCGGGGGCGCCCCGAGAGCTCTAAGGCTGCGTGTGACACAAACGGTCACAGGCCCCGTCACAGCGGCCAAAGGGGGCCCGAGCCAAGTGTCCGTCGACAGAGCATGGAGGAACAAAACGTGGCCTGGCCGCCCCACAGGCTGTCACTCGGCCACAAAGAGGGGATTCTGACACAGGTCACAACAGGGACGAACCCTGGAAACATTCCGAGTGAAAAGAAACCGCTCACAGGAGACAGGAGACAGCAGACTGGCCGGTCCCCCGTCTGCGGGGTCCAGAACCGACAAATCCACAGACACAGAGAGCAGATTCGGGGCCACCAGGACGTGGGCGTGAACGGGGAGTGACTTCTTCGGGGGTACAGGATGCTCATCACGGGGTGACGAAGGAGCTCTGGGAGCAGGCATTGTCCGTGCACCAGACGTCCGTGCGCTCTAGAAGGGTTAGTTTTGTGCTGGGTGAAGTCTGCCTCCGTTTAAAAGCACCGAGCACACTGTCCGGTACCTGTTGAGCGCTCGGGAGCTGTCCGCTCCAGGTGCTGCCGGTCTCCTCGGACCCCGGGCCTCCCACGCTATTGCCAGGGTGACTCTTCCCCGCCTCCCCCCACAGGACATGAGAGCAGAACACGGAGGAAACGGCTCTAGTGCCTCGTTTTAAACCTTCTCCACGAAATTCTGCTCGTAGCCAACACCCTTGTGCCCCGTCCCGGACTGAGACCCCCAGTGGCCGGACTCTGGCCTCCTTCCGAGGCGAGTCACCCGGAACTTACCGTCGTCTGTATCCACCCCTCTCTTTCCAGGCCCACCTCCGCCCAAGTCTTGGCTCTTCCCACGCACCCCTCCTGGCTCTCCGGGGGCGTGACCCCTGGCTGCTGGGCTTCTCCCTGCCTTCCCTGCACTGGCGTGGGGCTAGCCGGCTGAGCATGGAGCCTGTGTTTTTGTCACCCTGCTGAGCCGGTGTCCGTGGATCCCGGTGGTTTTGCACACGGCCCCAGGGCCACCCCACAAGACCCATCTCCTGAGCGCCTGGCACAGGGCGTTCTCGGGGTCTGCTTCCCACCAGTGACTCCGAAGTGAGGACAGTGAGGACTTTTACAGACAAATGGGTTCAGACTCCTCATGTCACGAAGGTGGAAATCGTGTCCCAGAGAAATTTTGGCAGGGCCCAGGGCCTGTCCTGCTGCTCCCTGCCGCCTCGGGTCCTTGCAGGGGGAGCCCGGGGGGTTGGAACCCGATGCCCCAGCCTCTTCAGGGGGCGCCTGTGGTCCTGCCTCTTCCTGGACCGGGCCAGTTAGTTCCCTGAGGCCCCTCACTCCCAGTGTGTTTCCGTCGACTCGAGGACCCGTCTGGGGTAAGCTCTGGGTTCCGGCAGCCATCACTGAGAGACGCCTTCCCAACCGCGACGGGCCCTCCGTCAGCCTTGTCTCTGAAATAATCGTAAACCCAGGCCAGAGACCAGAGCAACGGGCCCCAGGCGCAGGAACCTGTCCCCGTTCTCTGCAGACTTGCAGAGCGCACCGTCCTAACGGTCCCGTGTCCCCTCCAACGATCCGCCGAAGCCACCATGGTGAATCCTGTGTCACCCAAGTTCCACGGGAGGTCTTGAATTTACCCCTAAGTGTGGTTTGACTCACCTGCTGTGTGCTGACAAGTGACTTGGGTTGAAAGCTTGTAGATGTTAAAAACCCTGCTTTAAACCTTGCCACACACAGCCCTTATCAGGTGCTTAAGTAAACGCGTCTGCCGATGACGGCGGGTCTCTCTTAGCTACTCTCTGCGTGCTCCTCTCCTGGTCTATGCAGTGGAAAGGGCCTGTTCGTCCCCCTGGGTATTTTGAGGATTAGCTTCATGGAGGCTGCAAGGAGCGTGGACAGGAACTAGGGAAGTCGGGTATGATGAGGTTTTTCCCACGGAGGTTTGCCTTTCCCCCTGCAAAACCGCGTAGGTAAACAGGAAATGCGTTTTGAGACAGGGCAGTCCGGAGCCCCAGAGGCAGCCCTGGGGGCTCAGAGGGTCGCTGTCTGGGCGCCGGTCGGTGTTAAATCCCAGCTGAGGATAAGAACAAACCACCACCGTCACCACGGGGCAGCCGGGGTCTTCGGATCCCAGGCAGGGACTTCACGTCAAAGAGAGAAAGCTTTCTGCCTGGGGGAAGGAATGGGAGGCCATCCCACAGAACGTGTCTCTGTTGGTGGAAAGTCCCGGCAGCCTGGTTCGCACGGAACAGCAACCCCGTGCTCGGGAATCCGGGGGGCCGGACAGAAATAACCAACAGGGGAGAGGCTGTGCCTACCTGTCATCTGACTTGGCAGCCTCCAGAACATTCCCGACAGTTGCCAAATGAAAATGCTTGGGACCTCTGGTCTGACTTAATGGTCGAAGATGCAATAGACCCGTCTGCACTCATTGTCAAAGCATTTGCGCTCTGCGCCAGGAATGGAGTATTTTCTTCCGGCGAGATGGTGAAATCAACAAAAAGATGCAGCGGGTTTGGGAACAGAACGTGGGAAGGGCGCAGCGGTGGGGGGGCCCTTCGGGGGCTGACTGATCCCGGGCCCCCCCCCCCCCGGGCGCTTCTCCTTCCACGTTGGAGACGATTCTTTCCGCGCGCTCTTCTCCGCCGCCCAAAATCATTTTCTCCCTTCCACACTCTTCAGGGGTCAGGGCTGTTACGCAAGCATTTTCTAATTTAGAGAAGGTAATTTCTTGGAGAGGGTCGTCGTCCTGCTTCTTAGGTGAAATCTTGTCTGTCCTTATTTCCCAGCTCGATCTTATCCCGCAGAAACGTCCTTCTCCTGTTCGTCTGAGGACGGCAGGATGCAGTTGACGAAGCTGGTGTTTTTATGGGAAATAATTGACATTGTTTTGTCTTTTAATATTTAAAAAAAAAACTTGCAACTGTTCCAAATAACCTTTGCTGCAAGCCAGAAACTTTTGTGTGCTTATGTAAGTGTGTTAGGATGTGCGATCCTCACGGCCGATAAACGGGACACTGAGGCACGGACAGGGTATGGGATGTGCCCGTGGTCGTAAAACCTGTAGGCAGCGAAGCGGGAATAAGAAACAGGCAGTGAACTTTCAAGTCCTTGCTGTTAATCCCTGTAGCATGTTCTAGAAAGTTTGGTAAATAAAAAAAAGACAACTCTCTGTAATCCCATAAGATGGCCGCGCAGAGATGATTCCTCGTCCAGGCATACGTTGTTGATCAAGATCAGAAAGTTAATTTGCATCGACTTTTACGTCCTGAACTCTTTGTTTTGCTACCTAGTTTTCCTGCCTGGTGGCCCTCGTGGCTGCACAGTCACGTGGCGCACGGAGAGCCGCTGGCAGAGCCACGCCCCTATTGTTGGATACTGAGATTGCGTCTGAGTTTTCACTAAGAGCAACAATGCTTCACTGAACTTCTTTGCATTGTATATCTCCCCATCTTCATTTCTTTAGGATGAATAGAACAAATTACTAATAGCAATATAGCGACATTTAAAAAGGTATCAAGATCTACCTACTAGTTTATTTTTATTTTTTAATTAATTTTTTAATGTTTATTCATTTTTGAGAAAGAGAGAGAGAGTCTGCAAGCAGGGGAGAGACAGAGAGAGTGGGAGGCACAGAATCCGAAGCAGGCTCCAGGCTCCGAGCCGTCAGCACAGAGCCTGACACGAGGCTCAAACCCACAAACCGTGAGATCGTGACCTGAGCTGAAGTCAGGCGCTCAACCAACTGAGCCACCCAGGCGCCCCAAGATCTACCTCCTAGTTTAAAGGAAAATCTCACAGACCCAGGGAACAGGTCATATGTAGGTTTTTTAAATAATCTCAGAGTGTGATAATTCATTTTACAAGCACATACTATGGAAAGATATTTCAAAAAAAGATTAAAACAAAAAAGCAAAAAAAAGAGGACATTTCAGACTAATATCACTTATGAAAATTCATGTAAAATGTTAAATTGAAGACATGGGCTGAATAAATCCGTGACACATTAAAAACGAAAACAATGTACCACAACCAAGTAGGTTTTATTCCTAGAAAGCAAGAGACAGACTAAAGGGTATAAATGTTATGTTCCTTTAGACAGACATTGAAGTAACAATTAAAAATTCCTCAGCCATTTTTGATTAAGGTCTTTATTAAGCAAAGTTATGAATAAATTTCTAGGAAATGATTGAAGACAAGAGAGAAACATTTCATCCTGGGGCGCCTGGGGGGCTCGGTCGGCTAAGCTTCCAGCTTCGGCTCAGGTCATGATCTCACGGTCCATGGGTTCAAGCCCCGAGTTAGGCTCTGTGCTGACAGCCCGGAGCCTGGAGCCTGCTTCGGATTCTGTGTCTCCTTTTCTCTCTGTCCCTCCCCCACTCGTATTCTGTCTGTCTCTCAAAAATAAATAAACATTAAAAAAGAATAAAAAAAGAAACAGACAACATGGCCTGCGAGTATTACCTTCAAGTATTTGGAGGTTCAGATACTATACCAAAAAAAAAAGTGAAAACACTGAAATTAAAAGATGGTATCATGTCTGTGAGTAGACTGCATCATCGTAGACTTAGAAAAGCCAAGAAGAAAAAGGCAACTGAAGAAAGAAATTGACAAAACACACCAACAAGTTGTCCTTAGAGACAGAAACACTCTCTGGATGCTTGAAAAGTGCTGAGGTGGAACCACTGAAGAAGCAGGAACTAGGAGAGCTGAGTACTAATTTTCACCTGTCAGACTGACAAAGACTAAAATATTCATACTACCTTTTTGATGACCCTGTGAATAATCGGCACATCCTGCAATGTGACAGCACGTTTTTTTGGAGGAAAACTAGCAATATCTATCAAAATGTTAAATATGCACCCCTTTTCACTTGGCGTTTCCACTTCTGGGAATCCGTCATCAAGAGCGTGCTCGGCGTGTGCCCAGAGTCTGATTGTCATTACACGTGTATGTAACGGTATTCTTGCCCAATTTTTTAACATGAAAAATTTGAAATATGCAAGTATTCATCAGAAAGAGGGTAGATAAGTAAATTCTACTACCGGCTGACTTGGGGATTTTATGCCATTGCTAATAAAAACGAGGTGGATCTGTACTGCGCCGACGCGCACACATGTCCGGACGTAAGTTTCTAAGTCACAGAACAGAGAACACGTCTGGCCCCTGTTCTGTTTAAATGAGATAGCGCACAGGCACCTAGGTGGCTCAGTCGGTTGAGTGTCCGGCTCTTGATTTTGGCTCAGGTCATGGTTGTGAGGTCATGGGATCGAGTCCCGTGTTAGGCCCCCTGCTAAGCATGGAGCCTTCTTGAGATTCTCTCTCTCCTTCTCTGTGCCCCTCCCCCGCTAGCTCTCTCTCTGTCTCTCTAAAAAATAAAAATAAATACATAAGACAGTGGATGGTAAAGTGTCATATGTGTTTTCATACACGGTTGTACACACACGCTATCTACATTAGAAACACAAACACGTATACATAATCCACTTCCAAACGGATGGTAAAGAGTCAGGGGGACACACAGAAAACTGGCAACTGCGAGTCTATGGGAATTAGGGGAATTTTCACTTGCATTTTGTGCTCTTTACTTCGTATCATTTGAACTGTTTACGAGTAGACTTCCTCTTATAATGTTATAAAAGCAGGGCAACTATTTAAAAGTGGGGATTAAAAGGCCGAAGGATCCGAGCTGTTTTTATAGAGCTGGGTGTGTAATGCCAAATTGCTTCCAAACGGGTCGGGCCGGTTTGCTGAGCCGAAGTCCCGCGCCGACCGTGTCTGCTCATCCCCTGGTGGAAACCGGTCTCCGTGGCCGGCCTTCGAAGGAAACCGTGGGACTCCCCCTGGGCGAGGCGGCAGAGCGAGCCTCTCGGGCTGTGATTTGTCTACAATTCTTTCTCCTTCGCCCACTGTCTCCTCCGACTTGTCTCCACATCCGACCCGGAGCAAATGCAGGAGAAGAAAACCCAACGGCAACACAAGGGAAATCCCAATCCAGCCGTTTCGTCCTTTTTGGAGCCGCTCGTCACACGGTCGCTGTTGACGTGTGTGGCCGACACTCGGCGAGCGGCTGCGGAAGCAGGGTGGGCTCCGATTATCCACAGACTCCCTGCCAGGAGACCTGCAGATCTCGCGCCCTCGGTGTGCCACCGACCTGCCGCGCCTCCTCCGTCACCCCCTGCCGCGCCTCCTCCGTCACCCCCTGGCGCGAGGCGGACTCGCCGCGCTGACTCTTCTAACGCCAAGTAACGTCCGGGCTCGACGTCTGTCGCTCGCTGTCTGTGTCCTCCTGTTAGAAGGCGAGCCCCTCACGCGCGGGGCCTTTGCGTGTTTTGTTCGCTGACGATCCGAGTGACCAGAGCAACGCGTGGCACACGGGAGCTGCTCGGAACTGTGTCCTGCGTGAGCGAGTGGCTCCTTTTCTCACACCGAGAGACGCCCGACCGTCCTTCCCAACAGCCGCCGTAACTCGATGAGCTGATGTAGCATCTCTAGCGGATGACAGGTTGAACACAACTCTCAAGTTGGAGAGATTAGTATCTTTCTTTGCTCACAGTTTAGATTCCTGGGATCTCGAGATTGGGAGTCTCTGTAACCCAAACACAGATCAAAGGCTTGACTGTGCTTTGCAACCCCCGCTCAGTGCCTCCTGGGCCTGGTCTTAATCAAGCCCAGCGACAGAACTCTCCAGCCACAAAAGACAAGCTTCAGCTTAAAAGGCTTCCTTTTTTTTTTAAATTGGAACTTACATTGGTCCAAAATGTATCTCACCGCGGCTTCCATTTATATTCTTTTTTTTAAAATTTTTTTTTTAGCGTTTATTCATTTTTGAGACAGAGAGACAGAGCATGAGTGGGGGAGGGGCAGAGAGAGAGGGAGACACAGAATCCGAAGCAGGCTCCAGGCTCTGAGCTGTCAGCACAGAGCCCGACGCGGGGCTCGAACTCACAGACCGCGAGATCATGACCTGAGCCGAAGTCGGACGCTCAACTGACTGAGCCACCCAGGCGCCCCACCATTTATATTCTAATCAATCCTGCTTCTGCCGCCTGAACCCCCGAGCTTGCGGAACGAGTCGGATGTCCTTCCCGTGGGGCGGACTGGGGCCAGCGTGGTTCTCCTCACCCCGCGTCCCGGCCTGACCACAGGCCGATCCGTCCCTCAGTTCGCGCGCTGGGTGTTAGCATTTCCAGCTCTTCCTCCTTACCGGCGTCGCGCTTTTGGAGAGAGCCCGGTTTGCCCACGAGCATGCCTGACCCAGGGGCGAGAGGGCCACGGAAGGGTCCACTTCCACGAACGCGGCCACGGACCACACTGGCTTCTTGGGGATCGTCTGTGGTTGGTTTGCTACGGACTTCATGATGCTCTACTTATTTTAAATGTGAAGATAAGTTTTTCACAATGCCAGGGACACGGAGCTAGCTCGTAAAGTCTTCTTGCTCTCACCAGCTGACGCCGGGCAGGAGGTAGGTGCGGAGAAAGCTGCCTGACATTCACAGCGGAAAATTACTTAGGGATGCTCTGTGAAGTCGTCGAGACTCCAAAGCTGGGGATGCCAGGACACGGCCCTAAGAGCGTGAGCGAGGGGGGCCAGAGGCATCCACGCCTCCCGGGGTGAGGACACCTGGCTCCCTCTCCTCACCTGCACAGCGGAGAGAACCCGACACGATTATATCATTTAGGGACTTAATTTATCAGCCCTCCAGTGTATTGAACATGCTTCCTTCAGTAAACAGTCGTTACAATGGTTTCCTTCGGTTTAGACGACTGTACGAGACAGGCACGGGTGATATTCCAAACATTAACACCCCGTATGGATATCAACGAATCAGAACGGACAACGCATACGGGCGTAGCGCCCGGTTCCAGGTGACTGTTAATCAGCCGTGGTGAATATTAATGTGTGTGACAGAGAAGCGGACTCCGAGAGGAGGGGTGGTGTGTGTGAGCCACGAGGACAGCCCCAGTGTTGGGAAGGGACGCCGTCTCTCCCGCTGCCTGCGCCTTGGCCGTCCGGAGGGCGTGCTACGTACAGCGTTTCCTTCTCCCAAAGTACCCGTCTTTTAACTCCGGAAAACCTCAGCGTGAATCTGCCTCCGAATCGGCTTTAAGAAGCAGCGTCCCATTTTCAGAATGTGCCTTACGATCCGAACCGTGACATGAGGAAATACTGTCCGACCATCCATGTTGTCACCGCTGACTGACATGACTTGCCGGCAGGATGGGACCCGGCTGCCTCGGAGGCTGAGCAGGAGAGGAAATGAAGGTGGGGTGGACCGAGGGGCCTCCTCAGTGCCTTCTCGGCACTTGTCTCGGGGAGCGTGACCCAGAATAAATGCTGAAAACGAACGGGGCGTCTCTGCGTGTTTTGAGGATGAATGTTTAAACCGTAGCTTGAACCATACGCAGTGGTGTTAAATCAAAGTCGTCAGCTTCGGGGAATCTGTTTCTGGAATTCGCAGTAGCTGTAAGCTACGGTGTAATTCTAGTGACCCGTATTGAACACACACCTATGTCTTGTTTTTCCTATTTAAATGTACAAAATGTGCTGAGCCCCTAGGCGTTCGTGCTGAGATGTATTTCCAATCTCACGATGTGTACGCCCTGCTACAGACGGATTAACTGCCCTCGATGTTACTGGTGGGAAGAGACTGATATTTCCCTGTAATTTCCATTCGTGTTGTAGTAAGATGTCCACAATGCACTTTCTGTCAAGGAAAGTATCATTTTATAGAGTTCTTCATTGTTGCCCCATACGGACATGTCAGACATTGCTAATACCATCCTCAAATTACTGCTCAGAGCGTCCCTGGGCTGAGACGCCTGTTTCCTATGCTGTCGCACAGAGTGGCTTGTGTAGTCCCTTCTCGGGGAACCAGTGTGAGTGTTGTTTGCTCTGACTTCATGCTTCTGTGGTGTCATCCCTAGTGACAGTCGACTGTTTTCATTTTTCTTCTTCTCTTGCTTTTCCCATAAGCATAGAAGTTGAAAAATGTAATAATTTTTTAAAAAAAGAAGGTGTCTCATTTTCTTGGCTTTTTATCACTACTTCCAAGTGACTGTCAGCTTTCCTCTGCATCGAGAACTTGTGAAACTCCATATTCCTGGGTCCAGCCTTAACAATCCTAACTTCAAATTATAGTCTGTATTTTTGACAAGAGTCTCAAATTTTTCGATACATGTAGTGTGTAGGTCATGCTTTGAGGAATATTGCTAAGTATATTGATGATACTAACATGACTCTATCGTCGATATAAATTTCCTTTTGTTTTTAAGATGCCATTGAATCAGTCAAGCCCTATAGGTTTCACTTCTCTTCTACCTTCTATTCCATCCATCCATCCTACCTGCCTTCCTATCCATCCATCCACCTGACATCCATCTATCTATCCTTCCTTCCTCCCACCCATCCAACTGCCCGCCCATCCATCCTTCCATCCATCCATCCATCCATCCACCCACCCACCCATCCATCCATCTATCCATCCACATTTAACCATTGTGAAGGATTATTATGTGTCTTGGGATTTGGGAATAAAAGGAAGACACAATCCTTGTCTTGAAGGGGCTCAAAGACATAAGCAGAATCCTTTTTCCCTTTTGTCTATTACTGAAACTCTAAACTAGGCTCTGATTTAAACAAATAACAAAAAGAGTAAAACAAAGCTGTTTTCAGGTTTGTTTAAATTATTTACTCTTACATCCACCCATGATGTTATGAGTGATTAAGATTGAGGAGTTACAGGGGCGCCTGGGTGGCTCTGTCGATTAAGTGTCCAACTTCAGCTCAGATCATGATCTCGCGGTTTCTAAGTTGGAGCCCTGCATCGGGCTCTGTGCTGACAGCTCAGACACTGGAGCCTGCTTCCGATCCTGTGTCTCCCTCTCTCTCTGCCCCTCCCCCACTTACACTCTCTCTGTCTCTCTCTCTCAAAGAGAAATAAACTTAAAAAGAAATTAAAAAAAATAAATAGATAAGATAAAATTGAGGATTTACAGGGAACTGTAATGAATCTAAGATCTATAGACATTGCCGGGACGCTCCTGTCTCACACGGTGGTACGGGTCTGGACACACTGACGGGTGAAAACCACCCACTATCGGATTTGGTCTATTTAGAATGAGCAGGTATCATTTTGAGAGCTCTTAAGGACCTGGTCCTTCCTTTTACTGACTGGGAGGGGTCACGTGTCCTGGGAAGGCCCCCCAAGCAGCCTGGTACTTAGAATATATCACAACATCTCATTCCTTATCACCTTCTTTATTATCTTGGGGAGATAAATTTAGTTTGGCAAAAATTTGTGCAAAATAGATTATATACAGTGCACATTTTAATATTAAAGTTGAGTATACACACTTTTTTTTTTTTTACAAGTGGATAATACAAAAATGTACCTTTTAATTATGGAAGCCAGAGCTTAAAAAAAACTATACTTTTTACAAAAATAAGACACCTGAACCCATTAATACTTTGCAAAAGTTGTACTTCTGGGAATTCATTTGTGTCTAGTAGAATTTTACTTATATCATTTGTGTAACTTTTTTCTTTAAAATAATTTTTCATATATTAAATTGCCATAACCACATCTGAAAAGTTAAGACATATTCAGTTGTATATGTAATTTCTAAGGAGGCCTAAAGTCTACACTTTTTCCCCTTAAATCAGGAATTTCAATGAGGTTGACAGCAAAAGTAGATTTTAGGGGCGCCTGGGTGCCTCAGTTGGTTAAGTGTCCGACTTTGGCTCACATCGTGATCTCACCGTTCATGAGTTCAAGCCCCGCTTCGGGCTCCGTGCCGACAGCTCAGAGCATGGAGCCTGCTTCAGATTCTGTGTCTCCCTCTCTCTCTGCCCCTCCCTTGCTTGCACTCTGTCTCTGTCTCAAAAATAGAAAAAACAAACATTAAAAAAATTTTTAAGTAGATTTTAATTGTGATTTTGGGAAAGATTTCTACTGTTACTTTTAGTAAGATCTCCCCAGGCACAAATGCATCAGGGATGTACTGGTGGAATGCCCCCCCCTGTGGCTCCGCACTGGTATGTGGTTGGGTTCATGTTTTTTCCCATCGTTACCCAGCCATCTAGCGCTGGTTGAATTCTTGTGAATTTTTAAAACAATAAAAATATGGAAAAGATGGCCTATTTTGAAAATTACAAATAAAATTAATTATGTACCTTAACAAACTCAACATCCACCAAGTCATCCATCCATCCTTCCATCCATCCATCCATCCATCCATCCATCTATCATCCATCATCCATCCATCCAACCTTCCATTTATCTGTCCATCCATCATCCATCCATCCTTCCTTCCTTCCATCCATCCATCCATCATCCATCCTTCCATTTATCCATCTATCCTTCTATCCATCCATATTTTAACCACTTTTAACAATTCATAATACCAAGACAAATGGTTATTAACCAGGAAACACCCTTTACTGATCCTTGTTAGTGCTGGTGTTGAAATGTCGTTTGAAATCCAAAGTTGATTTTTTTTTTTTATGCACCCGGGACTGCCAGTGCAAAGAGTGGGTGGTGCAGAGCACAGGGAGGTGTTACATGGGTGGTTTTGTTCTCCAAAAGGTTTCTGAGTTTCTTTAAATCCTCACACATGCACTCAATGGAAAAAGAGTTGTCACATTTTGGTCTTTTCAGTACTATCCACATACCCAGATAGCAGTCACATTCATAAGGGACATCTTTAATATAAACACATAGAAAGAGCCTCTGTAAACAACCCCAGGAGTGTGAAGGGAAATATTATAATCAGTACAATCTCTTCTCTGTTCGGACGGTCATCTGGACTTTCCTCACTAGTCATGGAGACTTGGCCAGTATCTCTGCGAATATTGTGATATCTAGTAGAATATTTAAATTGTGTCAGTTTAAACTTCGAACCACATTTAGCAACCTCTTTTTTTTTTTCTTTTTCTTTTGGAAGAGAGATGGTGGAAACAGTGAAAACAGATCTCTGATATTCCACCCCGATCTCAGATGCACACAGGTCTAGGGTATACAGTCGTGTATCAGATTTCCCCAGCCCCTCTGTTGGTGTCAAAGGCTCCCCCACTGCCCCCCCCCCCGACCAAGACCGCTGCCCTTTTTGGGTCCTTCTAAGTCCTACTGACCAGGTTCACATAAAATTGGTCTTTATAAGGGCAACTGTGGGTAACGTGAATGCCATGCATCAGAGAGCGAGCTTCGGTAGCTGCCCAGGTGATGGAGCCAATGCTGCCATCATGCAGGGCGAGGAGCAAACACCTGTGACCTTGTGCATCACTGCCCCGGGGACACTGGGTGACCGTGACAGAAAGGGAGGTGATGTTGTACCAGACGAATAATGCCTTCTGTTGTTTGTTCCTAGCCACGGCCTTCTAAGGGCAACTTGGTGGGGTTTTTTTGTTTTGTTTTGTTTTGTTTACTAAAGCAATTCATTTTATTCTTGAATTGTCCTACACAAAAAAAAGTGATCTCTGTTATATTCATTTAACAAAAATACATAACTGACAATAAAATTTTAGTTCACTTGTTTCTATTTTTAAAATTTTTTTAATATTTATTTGAAAGAGAGTAAGCACGAACAGGGAAGGGGCAGAGAGAGAAAGAGGCATAGAATCCAAAGCAGGTACTAGGCTCAGAGCTGTCAGCACAGAGCCTGACGCTGGGCTCGAACTCCAGAATCATGAGATCATGACCTGAGCCGAAGTTGGTCCCTTAAATGACTGAGCCACCCAGGTGCCCCATTCTTGTTTCTCTTTTTAGTGAAACTAAAAATATATATTTTTTCTTAGATTTCTGGCTGGCTACTTAAATCACTTTTTTTCCTACTGTAGTAAAACATATAAATAGAAAATGTGCGATCTTGTCATTTTTACGTGTACAGATTAGTGACATTAATGACATTCACCACGGGGTGCACCCATCACCACTACCCATCTCCAAAACCTTTTCATCACTTCAAAGGGCAAACTTAAGCCCCATAAATATTCCTGGACTTAATTAAGCAGATAAAAGAAGAAGCGGTGAACTATAATGGGTGATCAAGGCGACACATTTATTCTGAACGTGCAACTCTTGGGTTTTTAAAATAAACTCAAAGCAAAACCCAGGACTAGAGCCCAAGGTCATATCATTCGCTCAGACCCACTGGCTTCCGCGTTTCCCCTTCTGTTTTCATTGCTTTTCTCTTCATTCCGTCCTATCATTTGGAGACTTGCCTCATTCCCCTTGTATTTAAATGCATGGGGTCTCAATGTGCCCTGCGTTTTTTGTCTTGCTTTGCTGTGAAATTACTTTCTCCCCAGAGAATACGCTACCTCGAACAGAGCGCCAGATTCAGTCCGACGTTACAGCGAGGGCGGCGCATTATTTCAAGTGTTGACAACCGCGATCGCCGCCTTTTCCCTGGGACCAGGGAGCGAGCTTCTTTTGCCCGGTGCGCGGGGACGGGTGTGCGGGGACCGTTCCTTGGCCCGGGACCCAGTGGAAGCCCTGGCTCCCCTGGCAGGGGTCTTGGGGACGGGTTCGGTTCCGAGTTTGAGCCGTTTCCTCGGAGCCTAGACCTCATTCGCCAACCTGGTTCGAGTCTCTATTTCAAGACCCCCGGCGCCCCCCTGCCACCCACCGCGGAGCCCGGCGGGAGTGTCACTGTGGCTCCTGGGTCCCCCGCCTGCGAGCCCTTCCATCACCAGCATAAACCTGACTGACAGAGCGGATTTCTCCAAGAAGGGCTCTGCCCGTGTTTCTGTATCTATGGCAACGGTAAGACATTTTTTGTGAATAATCGGAAAAAAAAAAGGTGTTCAAATCTCCCCTTGTACACTGTCAATGCGTAAGTTATTTCTGACTTCAAACATTAGTTTTCATGAATACATATTTTTACGGTGTGAACACCGGGGCGGCCCTCCGCGGGAGTTACGCCCCCGGGGCCTGTAACGGGAGGTGCCTGCTGTCAGCCCCACGCCGGGGAGATGCCGGGGGGTCAGAGGGGGGCGCCAGCGCGCGCGTGAGCGTGTGCGTGTGAGCGTGAGCGCGTGCAAGGAGAGGTGTGTAAGGATTCGGGAGGAACCGGGGGAGGGAACGAGACAGAGCAGGGAAGCAGCGGAGGGAGAAGCCGAGAGAGAGAAGCATTCAGGATTTCGTATCTGGGTCATGGCCCTGGACCACATCAGGTTAAATACTGAACTTGGCTTTCAGCCACATTTAAGGTGGTTCAAGGCCACAGCTCCCTTATAAGGAAAAGGGAGGGAGGCTGAGAAGGGGAGGAGCAGAAAAGAGAGGTGGGCTTCCCGCGTGGCCTTGGAGAGTCTCCTTGTGGAGAGTCGTGGCCACAGGAGAGCCCGGGCCGCCCCCCAAGGAGGAAAACCACAATTTTGAGAGCTTCCGTTCTTATACTTGTCTGGACTCCCGTTTTCTCCATTTGTATTTTTAATTAGGAAAATATATTAAGTGATTTTAAAAGGTCGTTGTGGCTGAGCCAGCTCACCTCCTGTAGGTGCAGAGAGAGCCCGTAGCCCTTTAGGTTAAGGGAAAAGGGATCATGTAAATCTGCAGCGATGGGCAAGAGGGCTCTCAAAACCGAGGGCCCGTAGCCGCTCGGATCCGGCGCTGGGGACCCGCGCTTTCGGACTTCCCGCAGGTGTGAAGATGAGGAAGTAAGCTGAGCGAAACAATTCAAGATTAATTTGATATTCAAACATCTGTTATATGTGCTGGTTTCTCTTCTGATCGCAATGAAGCAAACGGGAAAGTTCTCTGCCTCCCAGAGACGAATCTGTCCAGGGTGCTCTCCCCCCTAAAATCCGAACAAACGCTCTTCAAAATCAGGATGTGTCGGGTCTTTCTGGCTGGAAGATGAATAAGCAAGAAGCCTCTGACATTTCGTTTCCCTGACATTTTATTTTGTTCTAAGTCCTTTTTTTCTGTTTCCTCAAGTACATTTTCTGCTAAGATTCTGCAAACAGACATCAGAATGAGTCAGAACCCACTTAAATGTATTGAGCCTCCCAGGTTTGGCGATTTAATTACGTGCTTCGGGGGATTTATAAATAGCATTCACTCTGCCTGTGCGTCAGACACCCACTAGGCAGTGGTGGCCGCGTCTGGGGGTCTGTGTCCTGACACGTCGGGCCGCCCCCCGGACGCAGCAGGATGAAGAGTCTGGGAGTGAGGCGATCACACCTGCGGTGGGAGTGTGCCTAGAAGACTGGGATCTGGTTACTCCAGGAAGGGCCTTATCCTCCAGATGTCCCCAGACGAGGGGCTCAGTGTATGGTGAGAAAGCACCTGGGGGAAACACCACCAGTCACAGGTCGACAGCCTGGGCTCGGTGCACATCGGCGCTGCCCGGCGAAGGGACCCGCAGCCCTCCAGGCTCCCGGGAAAGCCAAGGGGTTGTCCGGTGGAAAGAACGGAGTAGCCGACGGAGGGCTCAGGCAGGAGGGTTTGGAGCTGGGCCTGGGGAGCCCCGTCACCTGGGAGACCCCAGACAACCACACGCAGACTGAGTCCCAACAGAAAAGACCACACTCGCGACACCGCGCAGGCTCAGAGAAGCAGAGTTGATGCCTGGTTCTGAGCAAGGAATGTGGGTTTCCGATTGTCCTCCGTCCCAAAGACAAGACCGTCGCTGGGGTAGCAGGACTGACTTTGCAAAGGAAGGGCCTGCAGCTCAGGGCCACGAGGGAAGGCGTGGACGGAAGGCAAGGGCTGCTGGGTCTCCCCTTGCAGCCGCCACGGGAAAGGGCAGGTGCCCGGCTCCCGTGTGGGGGTCCCTCCTCCTTCCTCTTGTGGATCTGGGGAGCACTTCCTGCTTCAAGGCGCCCAGTGCTGAAAAGGCCACAGGGCCGTGCCTGGGAGGATCAGAAATATCCGGAGACGCACAACGTCTAAGGGTGGTCAGCGGTGGAGGCTGGTCAGAATCACCGAGTGTGACCATCGGGAGCGGAGGCGGTGGAGGCAGCTGGAGCGAAACCCAGAGTCGGCAAGGCGCCCGGCAGACGAAGCACACAACGCGAGCCCTTCCGAAGGAGGGGTGCGGTGGGGCGCAGTCACGGGGGAGCCAGAAGAAGCCTCAACAGTCTGAAATGCGGGAGGGTCCGAGTAGGGAGCCCGATGACCACTGCCCTCCCGTGGACAGTCCCTTTCAGTGACCCGTCCGTCGAAGCAAGCTTGAACACCGAAAGGCAGCGAGCTGCGTCAGCCTCCCTGTTTCACTTCTGAAACACCCGTTATCTGGGGCGCCTGGGGGGCTCGGTTGGTTGAGTGTCCAACTCTTGATTTCGGCTCAGGTCATGATCTCATGGTTCAAGGGACTGAGCCCTGAGTTGGGGGCCATGCTGTTTGGGATTCTCTCTCTCCCTCTCAAAATAAATAAACTTTATAAATAAAAAACAATTACCAAAGCAGTCTATTCCATTCTGGAATGAGATCGTGGTGATGGCTGCGTAACGCTGTCACTATACTAAAATCTCTGAATTGCACACTTCATAACTGCGAATTACATAGTCATAAAAGCCATGTTCCCCTCACCTCCAGAGTCTCCAAAGGGCCCCCAACCAGCCTTGCCCCGAGGTCTCCATGCCTGCGTGGAGTCCTGTCCCACTCTCGATGGAGCTGGCGCCGTGACCAGAGATGACAGACACCCTGTGCTTTCCGCGCTGCGGGGTTTGAAGACACCGCACCTTCTGCCTTCTGCTGTTCGATGGTCATTCCGGAGGGAGACAGCCACCGTGTCTTGACCCTGTGGCTGCCAGTCTTCAGTGATGAAGAACCAGCTTGCCAGCCGTGTGAGTCAGCCGTCCTGGCCACCGCCGTCAGGGGACTGCAGGCCTGACCTGCACGGACGGCAGTGTCATGAGAGACGCTGAGCCAAACCGCCAGCCAAGCCGCTCCTGAGCTCCTGACCCATAGAAACCGTGCAATAAGGGCTACTGTTGTTCAAAACCTGTGCGTCTGGGGACCCTTTGTTATGCAGCGATGGATAACTAATACACCCGGAAGTCTGCGGGTTGGCGTCCCAGACTCTCAATTTCTGGTTTTATCCCAGGATTTAAACCCCACCTTTGATTCTGCCCCCACTGGAGGTCCGGGCTCTGTCTTACTAGCTTGGAACACTCAACCACTTCAACTGAACGAGTGTGCTGCAGCCCAGCGTCCTGGAAGGGGACAGGAGCTGTCAAGGCAGGACCCTGAACCATGTGAAAACTGAACATTGGTGGGGCGCCCGAGTGCCTCCGTCACTCATGGCCTCGACTTGTCGTTTCGGCCCAGGTCATGATCCCGGGGTCATGGGATCGGCCCTGCGACGGGTTCCTCGGGGAGCGTGGAGCCTGCTTGAGATTCTCTCTCTCTCTCTCTCTCTCTCTCTCTCTTCCTCTCTGCCCCCTCCCCCACTCTTGCTCTCTCTAAAATAAATAAAGAAAGAAAGAAAGACAGTTTCGAGCTGGGCATTGGTGATTTAGTCGCTGGGGTGCTTGAGGGAGCAGTGTCCTACAATGACAGAGGGCTGTAGACGCCAGACCATTCGGATCTAAGAGTAGACCCTCCCCAGTAGGGGAGGAGAAGGACGGGCGCTGCTGCTTCAGGTCGCTGGTGGCAAAGGGAAGGAAAGGGGCCCCTGGCTCTCCGTGGCACGCAGCAGTGGGAGGAAGAGGAGGAAGGAGTGCCTGTGATGAAATGAAACACGTGTGTTCCAGAGGGAGCAGGTGTAAAGAGAGAAGGCATCTCGAGCCGCACCCCGGGCGTCTCCCTGCGCGTTTGCCCAGGGCGGGAGATGCCCCTAGCCTGCAGAGAACTGGGGAGGGTGGGAGGCAGGCCGAGGAGCCCCCGGGCGAGGGACGGAGAGCTCCATCCGCTGCGGCGAGAGTCCCCCCTGCGCTGGAGAGCATCCCCACAGCGGCCCGGCCACACGGCGTCGCAGCGTGAGCTGCAGGACAGATGCCGACTCCCCGAGACAGGACAGGCCCCTGCGTGTCCGGGACTGCATCTGGCGCGCCGCAGGCACTCGTGAGTGTGAAGGTGACTGAGGGGGGAGGAAGGTCAGGGCTGCCGCTTTCCGCTTTTCAGTGGCTGACTGTGGGACTCCAGGAGGTAGACTGAGTCCCGCTGGCGGGTGACAGGATGGGGGAGGGCGGGCTCAGGCCTGGGGCTGGCTTTACAAGAGGAACAGGCGGAGACGGAAAGAGACCGTGCTGGCGGTGACAGCCAGCCCAGGCGCGGGGGCCACCGCAGACTTCTCTTCATCGAGAGCTGATACGTTTTTGTTCTGTTCTCGAAGGTCCTTGACTCCTGGCAAAGCCCTGGGTGGTTCCAGACACTGGTGGCTTTGTGCTTCTCTCTGAAATATAACTTGTCTCCTAAAAAGAAGGAAAATGTGTCCGACGCAGCGTGCCCTCCTCCTGTCCTCCCAGCCCCGGCGGGCGGAGGCAGCCTGGCTCTCCGGCACCGGGCCTTTGCTTCTGGTTCCGTTTTCCCCCTGCCGGATTCCTGCCGAAACGCACCCAAGACGCGCAGGAAATCCAGTTCCGAACCTTGGCTTTTTTCCCCTTTCTTCCGCCCTAACCTTTAACCGTTAGGAGGGACCCGCCCGCGTGGCCAGGGGGAGTCCCCGCTGCGGGGCGGTTCCAGGGACCGGTTCCAGGGACCGCGGGGCGCAGGTGCGGGCCGTGCGGGGAGGGGCCTCCCGGGCCCCCCGGGGACAGCGGGCCCTCGGTGCGTGAACCCGCGGAGGGCAGGGCCGACTCACGGGCGGCATGAAGCAGATTCTCCGACCTGCTCGGCAGGGCGATTCGCGGCCTGGTGACCGACTTGCGCCAACATTTCTGAGCGGCAGCCTTAGGACCTCAGGCGACAGGCCGCAGCGATCCGGGCCAGGGCGGGGGAGGGGGCGAGGCCCCTGGCCGCGGAAGGGGTGCGCTGACTAGGAAGAAGGCCGTGACGTCGGAGCGTCACGGGCACTAAAAAGTTTCTGGGACTCCGAGCTCCCGCGTCACAGAGCGACCCGCGCGTTTTCTTCCGAACCGGCGGGGCACCCCGCGCCTCGTGCCCGTGCCCGCGGATCCCGGGGAGGTCTGCGCCCCGCGGGCCTCGGCTGCCCCCGGCTCGCCGCGAATGAGGTCACCGTCCGGGAGCCGCGGGGGCGGGCGTCGCCGGGGCGGGGGCGGGGGCGGGGGCTCCTCCGGGGCGCCGGGGTCAGGACTCTCTGGCTCGTCCTCCCCCGGAAGGGAAGGCAGGCGGCGAGCGGGCGCGGGGACGCACTCCCGGGACAATGCGGAAACTGGGAGCCGCGCTCGGCTCCTCCTCCCCGGGCGGGGCGGCCGAGGGGGGCGGGGGGCAGGGCCTGGGTCCCCGCCCGCGCTCGGGGACGGCGTCCGCGCCCCGCCGCGCCGCGGGCCTTTGTCTCTGCGGGGGGCCGGGGCGCCCCCTGCCGGCGGGTGTGCGGCTGTGCTCTCCGGGTCCCCGCGGGCCGGGGTGGGGCGTCCGGCCGTCCGCGGGGGTCCTCCGGGCCGGGTGTGGGGGGTGTCCGGACGTGCTGAGGGGGGTCCCGCGGGCAGGGAGTGGATGCATGTGGCCGTGCTCCGGGGTCCCCGGGCCGGGTGGG
>PITB01016793.1:0-39170 GCA_004024585.1 Paradoxurus hermaphroditus | reverse complement strand
ACTGTAGACCCCTGACTTCCCCATCACCACCACCTTTTTTTTTTTTAATTTGTTTAATGTTTATTTATTCTTGAGAGAGAGAGAGACAGAACATGAGTGGGGGAAGAACAGAGAGAGAGGAAGACACAGTATCCAAAGCAGGCTCCAGGCTCTGAACTGTCAGCACAGAGCCTGATGTGGGGCTTGAACCCATGAACCTTGAGATCATGACCTGAGCTTAAGTTGTTTGCTTAACTGACTGAGCTACCCAGGTGCCCCACCACCACCACCACCTTTTTAAAGTGTTTACTTTAGAAAACTTTCCATTGTAATTTTTTTTTTCTCTGTTCCTTTGAGGTGTGAGTCTGTCTTCTCTCAGCCTCTTGCCTGTTTGACAAACCAGCAAAGTCTTTCTTAAAGACCCAGGACCCATCCATCTAAAACATAATCACCTAAGGACGCTGTGCCCCCATCGCCCAGTCTCTGCCTGAGATTAGGCGGCTAACCTCCACAAGAAACGATCAGCAAGTGCAGATGGCCAAATCACAGCCAACGACCTTCCATCTGAAGAACTCCGGGCTTTTTCTTTTTTTTTTTTTTTTAATTTTTTTAACACTTTTATTTTACTTTTGAGAGACATAGAGACAGAGCATGAGCAAGGGGAGGGGCAGAGAGAGAGGGAGATACAGAATCTGAAGCAGGTTCCAGGCTCTGAGCCATCATCACAGAGCCCAACGTGGGGCTCGAACTCACAGACCATAAGATCATGACCTCAGCCGAAGTCGGATGTTCAACCGACGGAGCCACCCAGGCGCCCCACTCTGGGACTTTTCTTTCTACCATCTGTTCCGGTGGAGTTACTTTGGATCTCTCTCCTATTCCAGTAGTCTGGAAGGAACTTGTCCTTACCTGTTTAGGTTAGCTGGTGCAATTTTGACAAGTAAGAAAAAACAATTGCAATTGAAAATATATCTTCAGCAATCGACTGAAATGCAGATGATCTAAGCTGCTGGTGACCCAATGTATGAGGAACAGGAGCGGCCAGAGACAGAAGCATGAACTCTCCAGAAGCCTGAGGAGTCCTTTCTAGAAATTCTAAGGACATCTTTTAGGGACGCCTGGGTGGCTCAGTCAGTTAAGTGCCCAACTTCAGCTCAGGTCATGATCGAACGGTCTGGAGTTCAAGCCGGCGTCAGTCTCTGTGTTGACAGTTCGGAACCTGGAACCTGTTTCAGATTCTGTGTGTCTCCCTCTCTCTCTGCCCCTTCCCTGCTCATCTTCTGTCTCTCTCTCTCTCTCTCTCTCAAAAATAAAGATTAAAAAAACAATAAGGACATCTTTTAGAGGAAGCTCTTTTGCTTTGTTCTCTAAAGCATGAGCTGATGATGAAAAATTGTAAGAAGGAAGAGCAAGTTGTTCATTTGGAAGTCCTTTAATATTTCGAAAGGCATTTACTTTGTTTTATGTAGTCAACATTATATGTGCATAATGACAATAGTATTAGTGTATTATTGAAGGACAATTAAATCAATGGTTCAAAGAGACCGTCAAAATCTCCTACTATGTAGAATTATATAGGTATTTTTAGATATTTACCAGTATTATCACATTTAATCCTCAAAACTTGTTTCAAAGATTACACGTTTATGCCATTTTACAGGTGTAGAAATTCAATCTTAGGTTAAAAACAAAGCAATTAAAAAAAATACAGTTTCTGTAAAGACAAGTTTTCAGAGTTGGAGTTTCCAGTATCCAGTAATTCCAGGATTTTCCAGTAATACCTTTTTTTTTTATTTGTAAAATCACTTAGCAGTAAGGCACTATGGACTGTATTCAATAATAAAGCAACAAAGTTTACCTAGATCAACTTCTGAAACCCAGACAGGTGTATGGCATTTGTTCAACACTCCTAGAAATCTAGGAACCAACATGTGTGACCATGCATATATAATGTTTTATAAAGAATTAGAATCCCAAACAGACTCCTGGTTTCTTACCCAGGCAATACTGCAGATAATTCTATGTACACGTTGTCAAAGGTAGCCTGATAAATTTACATCGTCCAAACTTTTATTCTCATATTGTTTTCTTGGTTTTCTAAAGAACAATCACAACTGAAAAACTAAGATGCGTTGTTGTGAGGGAGTGTGGAGCAAGCTGGGGGCAAAGTACAGGCTAACAGCACCCCCACCCAGGTAGAGTACATACGATATTCCTCAGACACTCCTGGGTACCCAAAAACAGAGGAGAGGGGTTTAAATGCTTTCCATAGTGATGTGGGAAACTAAGGCAAATGAAAAATTAAATTCCTTACAGCCCATTGACAAGTCCTTGAAACCAGCAGCGTGACCTCCCTCTAGGATTTCAGCTGCCCCAATGATGACACTTTGCTGGAGGCGAAAGGAAATCTTAGCTTAACATTATCCCAACCTCGAGGATCCTGTAAGTCTACTTTAACATGTGAAAATTCCTTTGGAAACATCCTTTATCTCAACTCTCTCAAGATATATGCTGGCAATCATACTTCAAGCTCATGGCTCCCTCATATACATCTGAAGGGTCTCATGACTGAGGTTTTACTAAACGGAAATAATGGTGTTTCCTTAGCAACAGCTAGCCCCTCAATGTCCTAGAAACCTTGCTTCAAAACTTCCTTAGAGACTTACTCTATCCCTTACGCCCTCCCAACTTGAGAGTATATAATCAGTTATCCACCAGGACCCCAGAATAGCTCTTCCTGGCCACAGGTCTGTCCCTGCTCTTTAACCAAAATTACCCTTTTGCACCAAAGACTTCTTCAAGAATTCTTCCTTGGCCGTCAGCTCTGGACCATCCCAACATCACCCCAAAACTTCATCACTTAGTAGCTGCTAAGAAACTTTTAACAACAAAGGCACAGACACAAACTGAATTTCTGTATGTTAAAATATCATCAGTATTCCTACATTATAATATAAAATAGGTACCATTAAAAACAGTTTTATGTAAAAAGAAAGTAAGCGATCGACAATGGTCACTTACCTAATAGTTACAGGAATTGAGATCCATACCCACGTATGCTTCATTTTTAAGTCCATGCTTACCTGATGCTTCCAGAGAAGGAAAGATCTGAAAAGTTGTATAGAAAACTCTCAGCAACTGTTTGTGAATTTAATTTAAGGGATTGAACAAACAAACATACAAACATACCATTGAACACAAAGTTATCCTGAAAAAAATGGGGAAGTTAGATGTTAAAGGGAAACACAATTTTATCCAACACAATATGAATTTTCCATGGATAACAATTTAAGTTACAAACTTTTTTGTTTTGTTTTGTTTTTTGTTGTGTTTTAATGTTTATTTATTTTTGAGAGAGAGAGACAGAATGTGAGCAGGGAAAAGGAAGAGAGAGAGGGAGACACAGAATCCGAAGCAGGCTCCAGGCTCTGAGCTGTCAGCACAGAGCCCGATGAGGGGCTTGAACCTATGAACCATGAGGCCATGACCTGAGCCGAAGTCGCATGCTTAACTGACTGAGCCACCCAGGCACCCCTATAATTCTAATTTTTAAGGAATAAAACACTGCACAGCATAAAATATAGCTATGAATAAGGATTTAGGACCATCATGCATTTATGGATAAATTTTGCTGAAAATCACCCAAAAAGATAACATCTCCAAAATATAACAGAAAAGAGACGATCTCAAGCCGAGCTGGCATTGCACAATGCACGATTTCTTTATCAAAGTAAATAGAATATTTTGTTAAATTCTAAACTTTCTTCAGAAAAGTCATAATCTATTGTTTATTCTACCATGCTGTTTGTATTTTTCACAGTCCTTAATAAAAATAAAGAAATAAAATCTAAAGACTAACACAGCCTGTATTAATATATCATATTGAATTGAATGTCTTTCCCTTGAGCTGGATATTTTAAAATCTGTATCAGAGCAGATAAAAATATTATATAAAAATTTAACAGTATTTTTCCCCCAGCAATCTTTCAATTGATTGCCATGCCATTTTCATTGTAATATGTTTAAAAAATCCACTTTAAAAATTGAAATATGTTACTTTTGAGCACACGTGTTAGCAAATTCTTTCCTTATTTTAATGTAACATCTATAAATAAAATACAAGGCTCTCAAAACCCTGTGAGCTATGCTTCCAGGTCTCCGGAAGTGGGACGTCAGGGAATCTCACCAGGTATAGGAACAAATAAAAGATGTATCTAATTGTTAAAAAAAATCTTAAAGCCAAAAAGATGTCAAAGCACTTCTTTGACTGCCTTTCCTTTCTTCAAGCTTACATTTAATGAGCTTTCAATAGAATTTAAAGAACATCCAGGAAAATTTATGGTTTATCTTTTTCTAAGCATTTTTAAGTGGGAAAAAAAAATAAAGCCACAAACAAAATTCATCCTCACTCAAATTATCAACAAAGCATATGCTGAAATTCTCCTCATTTCATGAATATCTAGTTATCACTTCAAGATATTTACCATGGAAAAGATTATAAATATTCCAAGGATATGTTTTGAATTCATACCAATAATATATTAATAACACTCGGACAAACAAAATTTATTGAACCAAAGCTGATATACCAACTTCTGTGGTCTAAATATGTGTCCCCCCAAACTTCATATGTTGGGATCCTAATGTGATGGTGTTGGAAGGTGGGGCCCATGAGAGGTGACGAAGGCCCAGAGTGGAGCCCTTGTGAAAGAGATTAGGAATTTCCCTTGCCGCTTGCCCCACTAAAGGACACAGAGAAGGCACCAGCTGTGCCAGGAAAAGGGTTCTTACCAGAACACGTCTATTCTGGTGTCTCGATCTTGGACTTCCAGGCTCCGGAACTGTAAGCAATAAATTACTATCACTTATAAGATACCCAGTCTATGGTATTTTGTTATGGTAGCTTTAGAAAGACTAAGACACAAACCCAAGGTCATCCTTCTAAGCACTCAACTAATCTGCCTTATGCTATATATATAAAATTTCAAGGCTTATTTAGAACTAATTCTACACTAGAAGCTCTTTTTCCATCCCCACTTTAGTACTCCTGAGAGTAAATGCTATTCTGAATTAGTAAGCATTCTTCTTCTCTTTTTTACACTTTTGACACTGATTTATGTGTGTGTGTTATATATATACACATACACGCCTATTTATACATATATGTATGTAGAGTTATATATATTCTATACATGTTTTAATATATATTTGTTTCTGAAGTTTATATAAATGGAGTATTTTTATTTCTGTGAATTATTTGTCCCATGCTATGTTTTAAAATTAAATCCATATTCAATGATGCTTTATTTTTACAACTATATCAATATTCCATTGTGTGAATGTAACACAATTTATTTTATCATTCTGTATGAACATATTACTGGTTCTCAGTGCACATATGTAAGAGTTACTGAGTGAGTATGGTAAGGAGAAAAATTTCTGAATTGTAAGATATTGGCATGTTTAAGTTTACTACTACTAATTTTTTTAAAGGTACTTTCTTTAGATTTTACAAAGTGACCGACCTGTTACTCCGTAACCTCACCATCATTTCAACTGTTAGACTTGAAAGTTGTGTCATTCTTTAGATAAAGTAATGGTATTTCACTTGGTTTGAATTTCTCTGATCACTAATTAAGATCAACTTATTTTTATTTTTATATTTTATTTGCACATAAAATACTTGATTGTTGTCTTTCTTTTTATTTGTTAAGATTTCTTATTTTATTATTGATGTTAATCCTTTCTTAGTCATATTTGAAGCAAATATCTTCTCCCTGAGTGTAGCTTGAATTTTTATTTCCTTTTATTTCCTTTTAATATGTTATCTTAATTTTAATATATGATTATATATCTCAACTTACTAGATTTATGTTACTATATTTATATGTATGTATATATGAGTATATACATATACATATAGTCAATACTCTTTATTCATAATTTGATATTTGTGAATTCATCTACTCACTAAAATTTATTAGTAACCCTAACTCTAGCACTCACAGTTCTTCCATGGTTATTTGTAGATGTGGGGAGAGTAATGGAAGAATCTGAAAGCTAAAAAGCTTTCCAGTGTTCCTAAGTGCAAGAAGGCTATGATGTGTCTTAGAGGAAATACGTGTGTTACATAGCTTTGTGCAGCCATGAATTATACAGTTGTTGGTCATCACTTCACAATTAATGAATCAATAACACATATTCAATAAGGTGTCTTCAGACAAAACACACATAAGACAAAGTTACATATTTAATAATTGATGAAAATGTTGGAACAAGTTTCAAAGGAACTTAACTCTGTATTCTCTCAGAAGCAGTATTCACTAATTCAGTGTTCATAAAGACACTATAAAACATTACTATTACAAAAAATGAAAATATGTATGTGTATGTATAAATACATGTGTGTATATATACATATATGTATATATATATATATATATACACATACATACATGCAAAAAGCAAATGTGATGGAGTATTAGAACTTGTTTAGGTATCTAGAGGCCCAAGGGTGTCTATATTTTGTACTCTTGTATTTCATTTATAAGGATTGGTAAGATTAGACTAAACACATTTATCATATACTGCTGAAAAATGTGTGTGTGTGTGTGTGTTTAATATCTTTTTAAGTGTGGAAAAACTGATTCCTCTCACCCCAGTCAATAGTTATGATAGAAAAACTAAAATTTCTTTTCCAAACAAATATATATTCAGCATCACATTTCAACATACATGAACTCTTGTTGGCAGCAAGACTAAAACAACTAAAGAAATCACTTCCTAAAATACGGCATATGAAATCTGCTTAACTAGTTAGTATAAACTCAATTTCTTTTCTTTAGCAACATTTTGTCCTTTTCTATACAGAAGCAGTGACAATACTGTTTCCTAAAGGATATGCTAGCAGAACACTATCTGATGCCACATGAAAACTAAATGTACTTAGGCATGTGGATAATACGGCAAATGCACATGTTATTTATGACACCAATTAATTCTTGAATCAGCGAATATGATAAAATGTCTTCAAAAGTACACATTTAGAGAGGTCATGCATATACACATAAATCCAAAAGGAAATCTTATGAGATTGACAAGGATAATTCAGTCAGGAAGAGTTATTTTATTTGAAATATCCATGAATAAATGAAACAGAAACCAGAGTTGTTTTATTTATTGTACAGTTGTTTTGGTTTATTGTAGAGATCTGTCTCATTGAGTGAATGAGTCAAACATAGAGTCAATGAAGAAATGACCTTTCAGGTATTCAGAATTTTCTTGCAATTTTATTCTCACAAGAAAAAAAAAATCAATTAGATATCTAATTGGGGATACTGATCTTTAGAGAATCTAAGACAGTTGATCAAATTACTCAATGGAAAGTGTAGTGTGGAAATTCACATTCATTTCTGCCACCATGTAAAATTTGCATTCACCCCACTACAGCAGGATCCATAGAATTCATTGAAATGCAAGATTTGCAGTAAACAACTTAACTTCCTTATAAAACACAGTACTCTCAAATTGAATTATGTTTGATGAAGTATTGCAAATAATTCCATCTTGTGGCACTTTAATTTTCTTAATATATCTTCAGTCTAAAGAGTATTAGCATAAGATTTAACATTGTCATGTTACATATTTGAAATTACCTATTCAATCATATATATTTAATCAACTTTTTATTTGAATACTTAATTGAAATTATTTTGGTTGACATTTTGGAACAGTTGGAGAGGACTGAACTGTTACATATTGAGTTCATGCACTCACAAAATAATATTCATACCCAGAGTGGCTGTTGTTAATTTGTCTTCAAAAATCATTTTGACACTGACTTTAACTTTAAAAAGCTTAAATGTCGGGGGCCCCTGGGTGACTCAGTCAGTTAAGCACCCAACACTGGATTTTGGCTCAGGCCATGATCTCATGGTTCCGGAGTTGGAGAGTCCTTAAGTGTGGAGCCTGCTTGGGATTCTCTCTCTCCCTCTCTCTCTGCCCCTTTCCCACATAGGCTGTCTCTGTCTCTCTAAAAATAAACAAATAAACTTTAAAAACAAATAAAAGTAAAAAGCCTAAATATCCAAAACCTGGAAAAAATTAGTTCTTGAAAAAAATTAGTGCTTTGTGTTTCCATACAGCATAAGCAGTCTAAATTGATTTTAAGAAGAACAATCAATACTTAGGTTTTGTAAGTTTAACATATGTTTGGATTTAACAGAAGTGTGATTTGAGAGAACTGGAGAGAAAATGGCTAAATAAATAAATGAGAAAATATTAAAAGTGTTAACTCTGTTTGATAGAATTATGTTTTATGATTGTTTTCTTTACTCTTTTCTCCAATGTCAAAATTTTCTCAAATATGATTACAGTTATGTAAAAATGTGTAAATATTTAAAGTTAACTCCTTGATGAGTAATAATAAATCAATTTGTACATCCACACAACATGTATAAAAACACAAAGAAAATATGGAAAACCTGAGCTTCTCTTAACAAGGTCTCGATTGGACAGCTCTTTATTTTTCATGGAAAGATCCATATATCCATGGGTTGAGTGGTACCTGGAGCATTAGCCATAGGCTCAGAGCTGAGTAGCAAAAATATGACTCAGAGAAGCTGGTTATTTAGTAGGTGGACTACTACTTTTTAAATTAAATTAATGATAAGGTTGAGAGTCCTGACAATTATTTTTATAGTCAGCATATTTTTTTTTTTTTTTTTTTTACATCTCACCCAGCAGTGGAAGACACGTAAGTTTACAATGAAAAGGTCTGCAAAGGTTGGATTTCAGTCCTTCTTGTTATCTCTTCTACTAAGTACAAACAAGAGAGGGAAAAGAAAAACCCAGTAATAAAAAGCAGAGGGTTCCCTGGGGAAATGACAGTACAAAGGAGGAATAAGAAGAGGGGCCGGATGGCCAGCAAAGGTCTGAGCTGGGAAGCCACTCATCCTGGTCTGATGTGCTTGTCTCCAAGCAAGCATGCAAAAATGCCCGCCAGCACTCGGTTCGGGATTTCTCTCTCCAGTATCACACTCCAGGTTACTGTTCCTGATTGCCGGAACAGGCGCTTCTCTGTGAACTGTTGTTGGGTGTAGCTTACTTCTCCAGTTCCTCTTTAGCACAGTTCTGTTTCATTACAAGTGACAGAGAAAACAAGTATTTGACTCGAAGACTTAGCGAGATGGGAAAGTCAAACGAGGGTCTCTAAAGCCTCCTAGGTTACAGCGGGACTCTATTCTTCTGCAACCGCAGTCTCAGTTCATCCGGTCCTGGGGAAAACCTTGCTGTAGTTTCCAGCATAATCTGCATACTTCTCTGCTGTCAAAGAGAACTAACCCTTAGGAAAAATTTCCATTTCAGTAAATATAATGATGAGTTAAATATCTCTCGGTTGTATCTAAAAACTTGACATTGCTAGAAAGTTCATATTCTAAGGCAAAAGAAGTTACATTTCATTGGCATTAGTCTGTCGACATAAACAGGAAACGCCCTGTCAGATGACTTGGGAAAACGGAGATTTAGTTGACATGTTCAAAAACTCTTCCCTTGTAATGTAAAGTGAATAAATCATCAAAGAAAGAGATGAAAACTGCAACTAGAGTAAAACCAGAAAAGTCTCTCCACCACCTTACAGATGTTGAAATGTCGACTTGATGTAAAGAAATTTCGAAGAAGTTTGTAGAGGATACCAGAAGCCAACGAACAACTCTCTGATTCATCAGTAGCGTGCCACATTCTCGAAAGTACACAGGGGACACTTTGAAGAACTCCAGTGATAATCCTTTCGAATATCACGGATCAACCAGGACTGAAGCAAATTCAATCATCTGAATGTGTTTTGTTGCTGTTGCTGTTGTTGTGGTTTTTGACTTGACACCCCAAGAAGGAAACAGATGGCGGAGGCAAGCTTCCTCTATAGCTGGGATCAACAATGACAGCACACATGACAGTGTGTCCCTCTACTGTCAGAGAACAATTCCTTGGTGATACCCTACAAATCCAAGGACTAGAAGCACTGTGGTGTCGCTGCACTTCAGTTTCTCACCAAAGTAGTTGTTTAGTTTAGAAGTGAGTTGACATCTACGGACATCTATAATGACAAAGGTAAGTCCTCCAAAGTGAAAATGCCAGGCCACAGTGTCAGGATTCTACGTATTTAGAAAGCAAGTACATGCGTTCTTGTGATTTACTTATATTTGATGAGTTTTGTTTTGTTTTGTTTTGTTTTGTTTTTTCTCTTCTTTTTCAGGCAACTGATACATTGGTTTCAGCCTGGACTTGTCACCAGCCCATCTCTAGCCCTTTCAGGCGTAAAGGACATAGGTTGGTGAACTCAAAGGTCCTACTTCTGTTATTTTCTAGCAAAGCACAGAAATGGATAGACTTGTTTGCCTTAAAAGGTGATTTCATCAATTGAAGTATTAAATAACAATCCTAAGTATATTAGTAAACATAAAATTGTTTGTTGTATAAGTCCTGAAATTAATACGATGCCTGACAGCTCAATTTAGACCTGGGTTTTCATTTCACTTTCAGTTTCACTGTTAAGTTATAGAGAATAAATAGGTCATAAATTTGCAAGATCGGAAAGCACTAGGAAGAGGAGGATCTCAAAGAGAGTGTCCAGTGGTGAATCCAGAATCCTCTGGAAGTGCATAGAATCAACAACACAATGGTACTAAGCAGGGCTGGGGGAGGGGCGGCCTGGGTGGCTCAGGCGGTGATGCCTCCGACTCTCCATTTGGGCTCAGGTTGTGATCTCAAGGTTTGTGAAATAGAACTCTGCGTTGGGCTCTGTGCTGACAGCAAGGAGCCTGCTTGGGATTCTCTCTCTGCCTCTCTCTGTCTCTCTCTGCCCCTCCCCTGTGTGTGCTATCTTTCTCTCTCACTGTCTCAAAATAAGTAAATAAACATTCACAAAACAGTGATACTAAGCACAATGAGAGATGGGAAGGATTAGGGGAGTGGGAGAGAGAGCAGGAATGAGAGAGAGAGTGCAGGAAGACGGAAAAAAGAGGTATCTAAACCAGGAAGTTCTGGGGGCGCCTAGGTGGCTCAGTTGATTAAGCTTCCGATTTCGGCTCAGGTCATAATCTCAAAGTTCTTCCTGGGTTCAAGCCCCAGGAAGGGCTCTGTGCTGACAGCTCAGAGCCTGGAGCCTGCTTCAGATTCTGTGTCTCCCTCTCTCTCTGCCCCTCCTCCACTCATCCACTCCCTTCCTTTCTCTCTCTCTCTCTCTCTCTCTCTCTCTCTCTGTCAAAAAAATAAACATTAAAAAACAAACAAACAAACAAATAAATTCTGAAGGATTGGCAAGAGAGCCTGGGAGGTTTCTCTGAGCAGCCTGGCGGTGCTCCAGGAGCTCTTGTATTAAGAAAGCAGATTTGCCTAATGTCAGAGGTTTGCTTTAGATTTTAAGACTTTCTCTTTGACCGCAGGCAGGATGCTCCAGTGGCCTGAGTATATCACAAGGTGAGGGCCTTCTCTCTCTTCTAATGTTGGCGATAACTTAAATAACCTTCCTCCGACTCTGGGAAAATGAAATTTCAAGTACACGGGCCACCCAATTTCCCTTCTTTCCAGTGCCCATCATTTAAGAATTTTCAGTAAAAATAATTTTCACTAGATTTTTACAATGTTTTCTGTGTTCATTTGAATGACTGATGCTTTTTCTCCAAGGAGATAGATAGTAAAGCCATAAAACACAGAGCGCCCCATGTATAAGCCGCTCATCACTTGGGGAAGGCAACAAACTACAGGCTGAGGACACAACTGCATCTGACCCCGATAAATGAATAGGTGATGTGCACCTGAACCTTGCTCTTTAAACTGAAATAATGAAAATATGCTTCAGAAGAGATAAACGACTCCCCGAAGAGAGGGCAAAAGTTGTGCTCCTCTCGTGAGCTCTAAAGTGTTCATTGTAAAAGGGAGAGATTCTTATCCCCAGGATTCCCTGAGGAGCAAAGGCGCTGGGGAGTAGAGAAGACAGGCACAACATGAATTCAGGGAACATTTTCATTTCGGTGAGCGTCTGCTGACAGATAGTAAATCCAGTGATAACTGTCATGCAGCCTGGGCGCCTTTCTTTCCAGTAAGTGTGGTGAGAGTACCTTATCCCTCCTGGCATCGTTGTTCTTTTTCTCTCTGAGCATAACTGGGATGTAAAAATTTACAAGTGATGTTCAAGGCCAAGAAAAAATCTATGGTATTAAAATTTCAACTTAAATTATTCTGCCAGAATTATACATGAATTGTTCAATAGAATGAAAAGAATTTGTTGAAAAATAACAATGCTCTGAATAAACTAAGTAAAATGATCCAGCATTTACTAGATCTCTGGACTCAGAGTACATTTTGGCTGGTAAATCTGTTTGCCCCCAAGGCTTGTGGGTAGGATTAGACAAAGAGGATCTTGGAGCTCAGGGCCCGTATTGCACTGTGAAAGGCTAGTATATAGAGTGCCGGGACTCTGGTTATGCAATATGCAATCTTAGCTAAAAGACAATTGGCAGCCAGCATTGTTCTGCTTCTGGGGGTCCTCATTCTGGAGTAAGTAAATACCCTTGGCTGCATAAAGTAGTATTTGCCCCAGTATGGCTGATATCACCTGAGACTCCTAAGGTCTGATGTCACTGACTTTACACAGAGTGAAATTTTTGGAACATAGCATTTTTTTTTCCTCTTTTCAATCTAGAGATCTTATTCATAAGAACTAAGAGGATAGCAGAATTCTGTGTTTACTGCAAGAATTCTATATTTGTTGTTATTTTTCAAGTGTTCTTTTCTCCCACTGCCTTTTAATTCAGTTCACAAAGAACTCTGAAATCATGATATCCATTATATATTTACTCCCTGTTTTCTTTAGAAAAAAAAAAAAAGACATGAGTCAGAATTTTTTTCTATTAAAGTACAGATTCCAACCTTATTTTCTTTCTGATTATAGTAAGTGAGATTAAGAAAAGAGATTAATTATTTGCACAATCAATATGTTTAATGCCAATGTCTTTTCCTGAAAAATCTGTCATATAGATTTTATAGGAAGAATTTCTTGGAAACTCTTATATAACAATTTCTTGTCCTACGTACCCTTTAGATAAAACTAAATAAATAGATAAAAATCTAAATAAATAAAGTATAAAATAAATTTGAGGCATCTGTTGGGAATTGTACAATTAAATAGAATTATAATACATATGACCTTGTAAAATATAGGCTTTTTTTTTTCTATTTTCGGGATACTATGGACTGAATTATATCCCTTCCAAATTCATGTGTTGAATTCCTAATCCCCAATGTGACTATGTTTGGATTTGGGGGTTTTAAGAGTCAATTAAAGTTAAAGGAGGTTACAGAGTTGGGTCCTAATCTGAAAGGGTTGGTGACTTGATAAGAAAAGGAAGAGAGAAGACTTTTTTTTTTTTTTTTTTCTTTCTTTGAGCAAACACAAAGAAGGCATCTATCTGCAAGTCAGAAAGATGACCCTCCTCAAACCCGATCATCCCGGCACCCTGATTTCAGATTTCCAGCCTCCATAACTGTGAGAAAATAAACTTCAGTAGTTTAAACCACCTAGTCTATGATATTTTGTTATGGCAGCCAGAGCGTACATTTTTACTTTTATCAGTTGTAGTACAGAGACATGCACAATTAAGAGGCTATTTTCAAAGGGATGCAGTTTAAATTCCAGCACAACCAGAAGAAACCAAACGGTAAATGATCTTGAAATTTCCAAGAAATATGCGACATGTTAACCTAAATAGCTATGTTGAAACCTAAGCCATGCTCCTAGAACTTACTTGAAGGTCAAATTAATTCGTTCCTCAAAATTACTTACTGGGAACTAACAATCACAAGACAACAAACCATTCATAATATAAGTACGAAGAGTTATGCATGTTAACTTACAACAAAGGCGTATGGTGGTGTGTGAGTCTAGGATGGAGTCTGAGCTAGACAGTTGTTGGAGGCATTAGGGGCTTATGCTGACTGGGGATGGTCTATGGAGACGTAATAAAAAAATGGAGAGAAACATTTCAATTTTTTTAATTGCCAACTCATTATAAAATATTAGGATTTAAACAAAATATTAGGAATTTTTCTCACTGAAGAGTTGGTCACTGAGTTTACCTAAATAAGTCCTGAGAGACTGCAGGATGTTAAAAGAATACAAGATAATATTCTGAAAGTTTTCTTTCCATACCAAAAAAAAAAAAAAAAGTACTTATATAGGGGCACCTGGGTGGCTCAGTTGGTTAAGAGTCCAACTCTTGATTTTGGCTCAGGTTATGATCTCATGGTTTGTGCGATGGAGCCCTGCCTCAGGCCCTATACTCAAGAAGCCTGCTTGGAATTCTCTCTACATCTCTCTCTGCCCCTCCCCTGTGCTCTCTCTCTCTCTCAAAATTAAATACATAAAAACTTTAAAAAAGTATGTATGTATAAATTTGACACACTGCAAAATATCAAAGAAGATTTTACTGAAATAAAGTAAAATTAGGAATCAGTGACTCAGTGAAATTATTGGACTCCATTCTTCTATTGCTATGGACTTGTGTTTTCTTTTCTCTTCTAGGCTACACCTGCCACTGTAATTCTTCTTGAAGTTCACTTTCTGAGGCACATATTGTACATTTGAAAATCAAGAAATAGCCTAGTGTTATGACAAGAGGATGTTGTGAGGATGAAGTGCACTAAAGGGGAAAGTATTTGCTAAGTGGATAGTAGGTATTGCTTAAGAGTAATTTGGTGACTAACGTGCTTAAAATTTAAATATATACTTATGTGCATATACACAAATGTGTATAGATGCACGTGTGCATCTATACACACATACGTGTATACCTATATGCATTTGGAGAACAAAACCATACAACCTTTTCTGAGGGGAAAAGTACAATACTCTCTTTAAAGGATTTATTGTTTTCATTTTAACTAAATGAACAGTAAAATTAAAGTTTCGTTCTTTCTCTTAATTTTCTTTGAGAAATGGCTGCACAAACCCCTAGGTTAATTGTTTCTACCCCTCTAACTCATAATGAATTTATAATGATCAGCTAAGAAAAGAACTTTCTCTTTGGTCTCTCACATGAACAATTTAATGCTTCTTGGTTGCCCCAAAGCAGTTTCAAATGTGGACTTTTGCATTTATGTATTAAAGGTTATCTTGCTTCTTATAATCATATTTTTTATTTTTTTGTTTCTTTTTTATAAGGTATATACTATTGTCGTCATTTCAGAATTCATGTTAAGTCTAGTACTAACACTGATCCTAGACAGTGATATATAATATCGGAAAAACCACCCACCATATTAATAAGAAAGCAATGAGCAAGAATTCTGTGAGGAATCTGTAAGCAGCATTAACCAACTTCATAACATTCCAGGAATGCAAAATCACTTAAATTGTTGAAACAAGACTTGGTAATTTGTCTTTTCCCCATTAGGTTTAATGCATTTTGATAGTTAGAATGAGGAAGAAGGAACAAACTATAATAGTCAGGGCCAATGAAACAACCTGCCTTGCCGTCATTAATAACAAGCTACTGGTGACTGAGCGTTCAGCACATGAATAATTATTATTCTCGACCGAGAGGGTGGAGAAAATTACTACAGAATATTTGCATTTTAATGGCCTGCGGAAGTTTTTTACTTTCTTTAGTTTTCCACCTTTTTCTGTAGCACACAAAATGATCATCAATAAACTCTTTAAAGTAATTATTCTTTGTTGTTAGTATGTCTACCGAACACTATTTTTTCTATGGAGTTTTCTTTTTAGCTATTGAGGGTATCAAAACCCCAATAGAATAATTCCATATATAAATTTAAAATCTTAGTTTCTACTCTGATGAATCTCTACTTATCTGAATTCTTTGAATAATCCTGTGTAAAGTCCTGCAATTTTGTTTGAAGAAATACAAATTAAATTTGTATTTTTAAAGTGGTCACTTGACATGAAGGTCAGGGGTGACACATTTCAAAGTATTTTAACATTAACTTTAATGCTTAGAATTTTTATAATATGTTGTCAATTTTTAAAGGTTATCAGAAATTATTTTAGAGAGAGTATGGTTCTAAGTAAGTATTTTTAGAACTGTTGAACAATGTTCTCTTATTTTAAATTATTAAAGTTGTATTTATATATGGACACACTATATGTAAGTCACACATAGTAACTTTCTATGGTTAAATGCATTCTGATCTCCGGCTGGGCAATCTTGTGACTTGATATTTTGCTCTATTTTTTATATTGTAAATTCATGAAATATTAATATGAACACACATGTCATTTTGTTTGTTTGCTTAAACTCTGAAATACATTAACATTTTTAGCAAAGAACAGAGTGAAATGATCAATGCAGGATTTTACATTAAATATCTAAAACAGCGAGGTGCAGGGGCACCTGGGTGGGTTAAGCAGCTGACTTCAGCTCAGGACACGATCTCATGGTTCGTTGGGCTTGCAGTTAAGGAAATGAAATAGTCTTCCACTTTTTCTTAGAAAGGAAGACAAAATGTTTATTTGCAATTATGTAAAGTACAATACTTGCCGATTACAAATAACTTGGAATAAATTAAGAGATAAAAACATTTATATCATGTTCATGTTTTACAGAATGTTTATATTGGTGAATTTTCAGATTAACCACTTTTCTGTCTATCTTGGATATTTCTCATAATTTGGTATTTTAAATGCATAGAAAAAATTTCTTAAAATGATTTAGGATTATTATTTAGAATTTCAATTGTTTTTAATTCCAGAAGTTGAATGGTCAAGATTTTGACGTACTAACAAGATCATTACCCACATCCAGTTTCAAAATCATTACCCATATCCACGAAAGGATGAGACAAGTGTATTAGAAAGTAGATCCTTCACAGTGAGTTTGGATTTTTACACATGCCAAACTATGAACTTTTAATTAAATGTATTAAACCAAAAAAAAAAAAAAAATAGAGACTGACTATTTTTCAACAATACATCTTATCTGATTAGCTCAATCACATCCCTTTTATTTTATGATCTAATACCATAGGAAATAATTCCTTGCTGGTGTCTATTTTCCAACTACTCTAAGATTTTTCATTTGGCCATTTAATTCTTGTTACTGTAGTAATATATATCAATATATTTCTACTACTTTTAGTCTGTCGTGATTGTTTTGAAATGAATCAGAACAGCTCTTATCTGACCTTCTTTTATTTATATCATAAGTTATTTTGCAAAATGTATCAGTCCTTGAAATAAAAACATAAATTAGGATTTCTGTGACCCTATATCCACTCCTTTACCCCACCTATGCCTTTGTCTCTCCCTCCTTATTTTGACTATTCTAGCCTTACCCACTCAATGCAATTTCCAATAAGGGCAGGAGGAAGACAGGAATGATCAATAACAATCATGGATCTTTGGAGTTCCATGAAATCCCCAGGTGCACAACACAAGTGTGAATATAACCACACTCATCTTTGCAAATTTACTCGGTAACATAAAATTATATCTATTTGTTTATATAACCTATAGTACCATAGAACAGTGTGTTTGGGTAAGCTTATTATTTCTCTGTGGAAACAAATCCTACTAGTTTAATTTTGGTCATCATATTAAAAATTAAGCAATACAGTAGCAATATTTCTCACAGCATTGTTACCTTCTGTATAAGCTATGATCTTCATTTTATATGTTTGGGGTAGTGAAAATGAAATTTTAATGAATGTTATATATCTTATCTTTCTTTCTTCTTTGTACCCACACCCAGAAAAGGTAAGCTTTTGTGTAAGAGCATTCCTGAAGCAGGGATCTATCTTGAGCAACCCTTGAATTACTAAACAAATTTCATACCCAGTAAAACTAGTCTACATATATCCTTAATAGCTACTTAATAGCTATAAAACAGGATTTGGAATATATGTATTCTTTTTCTTTTTTTTTTTTTTTTGATCTTACAGAATTTTGGCTAAAGTTTTAAAGCAGAGAAAAAAGGAGACAAATGCCTCCTATATTAGAAAGAAAGAAAGAAAGAAAGAGAGAGAGAGAAAGAAAGAAAGAAAGAAAGAGAGAGAGAGAAAGAAAGAAAGAAAGAAAGAGAGAGAGAGAAAGAAAGAAAGAAAGAGAGAAAGAAAGAGAGAAAGAAAGAAAGAAAGAAAGAGAGAGAGAGAAAGAAAGAAAGAAAGAAAGAAAGAAAGAAAGAGAGAGAGAGAAAGAAAGAAAGAAAGAAAGAGATAGTAGGGAGAGAGGGAGGGAAGGAAGGAAGGAAGGAAGGAAGGGAGGGAAGGAAGGGAAGGAAGGGACTAAGATCTTATTAAGAAGTGACTTTATTAGTTTCATATTTTTAGCCTTTATGGAAAGAAAGCTAAGCATCTACTAAGACCAACGAGTATATGACGTATGTTCTCATTTTTAGCCTTTAAGACATGTTTTGGAGATACCTGTAAGAAAATTGAAAAAGCATGATCTCATTCCTTATCTGGAAGCTTCTGAGTTAAGCATGACATGTATTGTATGTTCTGTGCTAAGAACTTACTTAACAGGGCACCCAAAAGCTTCAGGAAACCACCAAGATTCTTTAGAAATTTGGGAAGAGTAGAGACCGGTGTCTGTTTTTCACTTTCTTCTCCAAAGAACTCACAACAAGGACTCAAATGTTGAGTCTATTCCCTGATGGAGATATGTAACAGGTCAAAGAACACACGACTGACTGAAAGGATGTTTTTCTTTCCTCTGCTACACCATTTTTCTTTCTCGGAGTCTGGACGGTCCAGCCAGATAGGAAAGAGAGGGGGTAGAACAAAGATGAGCAGCGATCACACCTCCTTGAAAGTCTACGTTCCAAGTCATGTGCCAGGCCTGACCTGCAGAATGTGGGAAACTTAAAGATGAATATGAAATTAACATTTTAACTTAGACTGGACTGATCTTTCAAATACCTGAATGTGAAATTGAACAAACATGTAAAAAACTGGATAAAGGGGAAGGGAGAAAACAAGGAAAAAAATGAATCCAATATTTTCAACATTCTAATTTCGATTAGAAATCCAAAATTTTCTGAAGGAATTCATACAGGAAGAAAAACAAAAGGCTACTGGTGATTTTTGTGCCAATACAACATATGTTATGAATTAACTTCTACATGTGCTGAAACGTATCCATTGGCAAAACTTCATGGTCTTAGTCAACACTGGGACTCAAATTGCAGTTTAATTTGGGAATCCTAATAATTTTTAAAAAGATATCTTCTTTAATCCAAGCGGAGTTGCCAAAGATAGAATAGAGGAAAGCAGGTGTACTTCACCTTAGCCATCAGAACTATTGCCTTACCCAAATTCCCCATCATCATAGTGCCCAGTGTCTTAAAATATTCAATCATACGGGTTCCTGGATGGCTCTCAGTCAGTTGAGTGTCTGACTCTTGGTTTTGGCTCAGGTCATGATCTCATGGCTCCTGGGATCGAGCCCTACATCAAGCTCTGTGCTGACGTGAGGAGCCTGCTTGGAATTCTCTCTCTCTCCCTCTCTCTTTCTGCCCTTCCCCTGTTTGAGCTCTTTCCCTCTCTCTCTCAAAATAAATATTTAAAAAATTTAAAAAAAAGAAAAAACGAAACATTCTAACTTAATTTTTTCTTAAGCCTGGAAGTGTTGTTATTCATAAATTGACCCACTTTGAACGCTCCCCTTCCATTAAAATAGTACTCTCTGTCCAAATTCCAATACAACATATACTTCAATTAAGGTTCCTATGAAATTCTTTTACTCTGTCTGGTATAGGAACCTCCTCTTATGCCACCTAGACTCTTTGGACCGCCTATGATGGCTATAAGTTCTCCATAAGTTTCCGATGCAAGAAACTGCCATTTTGGGCTGCTTGTTACCTGACATTAGAGAAGTAATTGCTTGATATATACATGGATCTTATTGAAATAGACACTTTCACAGGCACGGAGGCTGGGACCTTTATATCCAGCTACCCATTATGAATTAGGTCATGGAGGAAACACTCCATAAGGCATGGCCACTTGCTAATTGAAAATTGTACCGATAGGAAAGAACCGATCCTGGGCCTCTTGGCAGGATATCTGGGCATATCCCAAATGCAGGAGGAGGTGGCATCCTCATCCTCAGTCCATTGCCAGATGTCACGGTGTTGGATTAAGTCATCTCCCTGACAAGTCCCTTGGCTACATGGGAGTCCATCGGTATCAACTGACTGAATATTAAATAAAATCATCTACTTGTGAGTCACCACCATTACATGTTATAGAACTCTCAGGGGATTTGCTGTCATCCGTTCCTTACCCATGGCATCTCTTATCAAGAACAAGAAAGATGAATCAACACAATCAGTCAAATTTGGGGTAGCAATTCTTGACAATGGATGCCCTGGCCAACAACAGACACATCTGCACATTTTTGTTGACCTTTGGACCATTGCCAACGGTATGATCATCTGGTGTGGCCAATAGTCAAAATTCCTGTTACAAGGCTGCCCCGTCTGAGATGAAGAACTCTATAAGTCTCTTCCTTCACAGATATCCAAAATTAAAAACATAATATGAGTCTCATTAAGACATTTCTTATCCCTTTTCGTGTTCAAAATGTCATTGACAGTAACCGAGGCATATATTTCGCTTGTTAAAATATATAAGGCTGGGCTTTTGAACAAGGGATTCACTGGAGCTTTCACTTCCATTACTGGCCTTAGTCTACCAGCCTCATAGAGTGCTAGGCATATGTTTTATTTAAATAAAATTCAATTAAGGGGCACCTGGGTGGCACGATCGGTTGAACATCTGTCTTCAGCTCAGGTCCTGATCTCACGGTTTGTGAGTTCAAGCCCCATGTCAGGCTCGCTGCTGTCAGCACAGAGTCTGATTTGTATCTTCTGTCCTCCTCTCTTTCTGTCCTTCCCCTGCTTATGCTCCCCCTCTCTCAAAAATGAAAATATTAAACAAACAAATAAAATTCAACTAAAAGGAACATGGTACATTTCAGCCACCAGTCAAACAGTAAGGGTGAATTGGAGTAAAATGGCTCCCTTTTTGATGTCTGACTTGAAAACAGCTTACAAGCTTACCTGCCTCTCCTTCTTCCCTCTTCCCTTACCTGTGGGCAAGCCAAAAATAGAACCCAATTGATTCTTTGTCTGGCACCAGAAAGGAGTTCAAGCCCATACGATGACTCTCCATCTGAACTAAAACCATTCTTTGCTCTGTTCTTTCTCAAATCATTTTCAGACATGCATGAGACCTTGTCCTAGAAAAGTTCATTACATGAATAATACAACTTTCAATTTTGTCTTGGTGTGTGTGTACATAAAACATACACATATTATTTATATATAGCATAAATATAATATGTATTTCTATATGTATGGAAAACATATGTATATGGAAAAATTGTAAAAAGTGGAATTAAGGTTGGCGAATTCTAATGGGTGGCTACATAGGTGGTGGAGGTTGTATATTACTAGGAAAGGAAATGTAGAAAATATTCAAGGAATTGGACATATATTTCTTAAACTGGGCAGTGGTCACATTAATAACCATTATTTTTCCTCAAACTCTTTTCACTAATTTTAATGTTTGTAGCCAAAAGTAGAATACATATAGGATAATATAATCAATATTCTAGTTATTGAAAAAGTGAAAAATAAAAAATTTAATTTGAAACAAAGACAAATGTCAGGTATTGGAAAGACAATTTTAAATATTTTAAAAACTTATAGTTGTGCATAAACAAAAAATCCACAATAATACAAATAATATGTTATCAAATAGATAATTACCATTGGAATTTGAATTGTTCTTCATCTATTTACCACACGGCAATATTATTTTCAACACTGAAAAATTTAAAAATTAAAGCAAACTAAGGTATTTTTGTGTGACATTGAAAAAAATAATTTCATATAACACTAATGGTGCATATTTTCAATGTGCTTAATACAGAGTATAATTTTTATATGCTATAAAATTATGATTGAATGTCACTAACATATTATGGATTTAATATCTCCAAGTATTAGATTTAAAGTCAGAGTTCATAAGTAAGATCTTTGCTGTATTAAATAATTTCTATGACCCTCCATTTCTCCATCCATAAAACAAGGATAACAAAAACCTTCACAAAAGGTTTGCTATAAGGAACAAAAGATAATAAAAGTGAAAATGACTTTCACAGTGTCTGACTTACATATGATATTCAATAAATTTTTGGCATGATTTAAGAATGCTCTTAAAAATAGAAAATATTTAAAATATATGTGTGTGCTTCGATGCTCCCTAATGAAATATCATAGAAATGGATCCTGCCTCATAAACATGGCCATGAATTTAGACTATTAATTAAATGGCCGCAGGCTTAGCACTAACCAGAAGGGGAAGCATGATGAATTTGGTGAGACAGGAGTCAGCGAACTCTCAGGGATGAATAATATTGGTATTTCAGTATTCATCGGGTCTCAGGAACATAAATTTAGTTATGGAGGTGGGAGGAGTGACAAAGGATTGACTCCTAGGTCTGGTGAAATTTATTCAAGTTACCGTCCTATTGTCCTATTGCTATCAAAGACTGAATTCATGTCACCTCCTGACGTCTTGACTTGATCCACATCATCTCTGATTCGTGTCTGACGCTACTCCTGCGTATGTGTCTACGCTACAAACTGTGTGTCTTTCCGCATCTGTTTGTAACTTCTACCTGATTTTGTAAACAGATTAAATTTTAAGCAGAAAAGAATGGATATTCTATGTCTCCCTAGGGCAGAGGTCACACCCAAGTGGAGGCAGCTATGGAGAGCCTAAGAAAAGATGACCACGTGGTCAAACAGAATGAGGTCTACGGGGTCAGCCGTAAGGAGAAACAGCAGCACTCGTGAGCAGTCCTTAAGGAGATCATCATTGATTCTAGGGTGGATGACCTGCTCCTTGTTGCCTAATCTGGATTCATTTAAAATTGAACTCTAGTGCTTTTTGAGGGCCGCTGAGAAATTCTTCCATTGAAAAGTTTACAGACATGCTGCCTTATTGATCTTTATTCCTATCCTGGCATCCATCCTGGCATAAGAAACTAGGGCATTGCTAAAGACAGAAAAGACATTGTCTGTAGTTTTCATTTGAGACTTTACCTTTCTTTATTCTCTAAGACCTAGCTTAAAACCTCTTTTATAATTTCTGCTTCTGTAATTCAGCCACAATTCCCAAAGAGGATTTTTAAAGTGTCTAAAAAGGAATATGATTTGGAAGGTTACGGTTAAACTACAGTTTAGGTTAAATTACAGTTTAACCTGCAAAAGAGGAAACTATGGGTGTGATGGAGACTCATTTATTCTCTCTCTCTCTCTTGCCATATATCTAGCCAGCCAGCCAGCCCTCCATCTATAATCTCGTCAGCTGTCTATCTTTCTATTTACTTAGATGATGCTAACCATGTTAGTCTATTTTCAGTTCTGTTGGTAAAAAGAAATAGGAAGAGACCTCACTCATTTAGAATAGATAAAAGTAACCATAGGTAAAAAGGACACTAATAATACATGCTTTAAGTTAGAAAGAACTAATAAATTGCTTTCCTTTACAAAGTGGCTAACATACCATTCTAAGAAAATTTCTCTGAAAATTTAAGATTCTTAGAAATTATTTCAGGGAAGTTGTCACTGTTATGAGACAGATTGTTAGCTGGATACAAAGAGGGAAACAACTTAATGCATCTAAAAATGGTAGTCATATGTACTTTTAGTTTCTTCTTTTTGTGTACTAAATGAGAATCTTGTCATAGATGGAAATGATATTATTAAAGTTTAGAATTAACCTCTGGAAAATGGGCCTCTCAAATTTCATCTTATTAATATTTTTAAGTTTATTTATTTATTTTGAAAGAGAGAGATAATCCCAAGAAGTCTCTGTGCCATCAGCACAGAGCCTGACATGGGACTCCATCCTACGAAATGTAAAATCATGACCTGAGCCAAAATCAAGAGTCAGATGCTTAGCCAATTGAGCCACCCAGGTGCTCCTATCTTTATTTTATCTAAGAATACATTAAAAATATTTCACATATTACTAGTATTATTAATCCATGTTTTTCAATAAAGTTGAATATACAATGCAATATAGCCATATATTATACTATCATTGGTTTAAATATCCATAATTGATAATTATAAATGAAATATTGGTAATTGTTTCAGACCTTGACACACCAAATTGTACAGTTTATTAGGTACATAATACTCTTTGCAATAAAATGTAATTAATCAAACATAATTTGAAGACTTTAAAATACTTTTTTCAAAAGCATAGAATTTAATAGAAGATTCAGGTTTTGATGTCATTAGACAATGCAAAATTAAGGCTTCCATGACTGATGAGTAGTAAAATTGGAGCCTGTGAGCATGGATGATTCTAGAAAAATATCTTTTCTCTGCTCAGAGTAGCAATGAGACAAAAGAAAGGATTAAAGATTATTGATCATAACGAAATCAAATCATCATCATTGGTGGCAACGAGATGGAAGGCATGCTCGTCTCTAGCACTCTCTCACTTAGCATAGTTTTTCTGAATCTGCCCAGTCCTAAAAATGCTAAAGTATGATATCTGTGAACAAATCATCAAACGATGGTTGTTTCTCCAAGTCCTGCATGCATATTTTAAATAATTGGCTGACACGCCTCGACTAAAACTCCTCAGCAGATGTTTCTGCTCTCTCTTTTGTAATTAAATATGCAAAGCTTATTTCTTTGGCCTCTATGTTTCTTTATTATTTACCACTTTGTGAAGTTCTTAAAGTAGGCTGCCAAATTGAAAAGACCTGCTCTGCCCTGTGTAAAACAACACGGAGAAATGTTTACATTTTAAGCCCCCACAATGACTTGAAATTAATGAAATTTGTTCCAAAAGAAGTCAATAGATCACAAGTCACCGAAGCTAATTTAATTGATTCTGGAAGTTTATTGTTACTGAGACTTCCAATGCTCCCCTGCCCCATCAATGATATTTTTTCCTAGGTTATATGGTTGATTTAAAACCCGAATTTCTGATGTGATCTGAGTTTTGCCTTACACTGAACCAAGAAACTCTCTTATGACAACATCCTTCAGTGTAACACACTTTTTAATACATATTTCCTTTAACCATTTGAGGGACATAATCTACTACTCAACATGTGATTCATAAGATCATATCCATTTGTGAAAGGCTTATTACGATTGATAGCAAACCACAAACAGCTGAATTTATTTTTACCCATTTTTTTTCTTCACACAACATAGATATGGTGGTTAAGTGATTTTTTTTTAACATTTGTATTTATTATTGAGAATCAGAAGGAGAGAGAGCATGAGCATTGGAGGGGCAGAGAGAGGGGGAGACACAGTATCTGAAGGAGGCTCCAGGCTCTGAGCTGTCAGTACAGAGCCTAAGGCGGGACTCAAACTCACAAACTGTGAGATCATGACCTGAGCTGAAGTCGGGCACTTAACCAACTGAGCCACCCAGGTACCCCGGGTGGTGAAGTGATTTCTCTGCTCAAACATAGCAGATTAATTAATTGCTATATTTGAATAATATATATGAAAGAGACTGGAGCTCTAAAACATTATGCCAGGTAAGATAGGATTATTTTTGCTGTAGGTTCACAGTTTCAGAAAGTGGGACACCTGGCTGCTTTCAGTACCAACTGCTGTCAATACTCACCCAATTGGTCATCCATCTCATTGTAAAATTTAAACCAAAATTCACTCATTTTACCTCATGGAGCTGCTATAAGAATACATTTTAGTCACATAGATATGGAGTATTCCCAATTCCTCAGTGCTCCCCTTACACTTTTTGTTTTCTCCCTCTCCAAGTACTTTAATGTGGAATTTGTATTTCTGTGCCTGTATGTGAAAATTCATTTGGAATCCAACAGATTTCCATTTTTAAAGAAAATTAGAAATATTATAATTGATTATTAAAAAAACCTCGATTGAGTTATATATGAAAGCTTTTTAGCTGTAATCTCAAATTTATTTCAGATTAGATTTATACAGATTTATCCTTTTATCCCATTTGTCGAGAAAAAAAATTAGAAATAACTTTGTATAACTTTTACAATTAACCTAGTTACTTTCACAAAAATCATCTGTTCATTTACCAATTGTTTTTTAAAACCATGCGGTTATTGAATATACATTATATGCCAGATGTTGTAAATAACTTATTGTCAGTTGTTATAAAGGTAAGTGAACAAAGCATCATTGCTCCACTTTTGAGATGGAATGTCTCTGAAAAAGCGAAGAATTTTCAAAACAATCTATAGATAATATGTACCATTTCAGGATATAGAATCTTAATCCAGTACACTTTCCAATATAGCACGGTGTAATGTGATTCTACCGCACTTAGACTCTATTTATCTTTTCTTTTTGTTTCAGAAAATATCAGTTTTAAAATGTATTAATTTTATTAGAATTTTTAATAGTTAGCTACACTATCGACTTTTATACAGAAAAAACTAAACAGCTTGTAACTCTGATCATTCTCAATTTCAGTTTAAGAATCAAGAAGAGTCTGGGTGGCTCAGTCAGTCAAGCATCCAACTCTTCATTTCGGCTCAGGTCGTGATCTCATGGTTTGTAGGATCAAGCCCCGTATCACTGTCAGTGTGGAGCCTGCTTGGGATTCTCTCTCTCCCTCTCTCTGCCCTTCCCCTCCTCAATTTCTCTCTCTGTCTCTCTCCACTCTCTCTCTCTCTCTCAAAATAGATGAGTAAAATTTTTAAAAATCAAGAAAATTCTTAAGCAAGAAAATAATCAAAAAGATTTTACCTACATGTGTATTTGAATTCAGACAAAAGATTAGATATGTGATTGAATTAAAGCTTTTTAAAATGTTTTTCTAATAAGTATTAACATTTATTTTATAAAAGACTGGTTATTATAAGTGCCTTTTTTTTTAGTGTTTAATTATTTATTTTGAGAGAGAGAGAAAGAGAGAGAGAAAAAGTACATGTGCATGAGTGGGCATAGGGAGAGAGAGAGAGACAAAATCCCAAACAGGCTCTATGCTCAACGCATGAGTGAGGGAGGAGCAGAAAGCGAGGGAGAGAGAAAGGCCCAAACAGGGTCCATGCTGGATGCAAAGCTCCATCTCAAAATTGTGAGTTCATGACCTGAGCCAAAATCAAGAGTCTGATGCTCAACCGACTGAACCACCCAGGCGCCCTTACATTTATAAGTGTCTGTTGTGGAAACTAGCATTTTCCCCTCACACATGTCCGCATGTCCAGAGATTCGTTTAATCCTTTTTACATATAGTTCTTCTGATTATTTCCTTGGTAAATCTAAATAACGTGACTAACTAGATATGAAAATCCAAAAATGTAAGGAATTATGTGTCCACATGTGTGTTTTTATATCATATGTAAATAAAATATACAGGTACATAATGTATTTCCATATGGACTTGAGAAAATATATCACGAAAGTAAGGTTGGTTGACATCCATACATCAGTGTACTTTACTGCATTAACGATAAAGAAAAAAATTATTTCGATGATGCAAAACATTGTCTCTTTAGTTTTGTAGATGAAGAGATGGAGTTAATATCTGCACCAAGAGCTCTACATAAAGTCTACCCATAAGTCTGATGTACTCTGATTTAACTGATTTAGATGATGCAATTTTAGATTTGGGGGATGTTGAGATTGAGGTGGGATTTTGGACTATGTACTAATCTTGGAATAGGATGAGGCTTGGTGGCTCGAGGAGTGTATTTTGCGTTTGGGAAGGACAAGAATCACTGAGGGCCAGAATCTGGACTTTGGGAGGCAGAATCCTAAGAGGTCCCCCATATCACATGCTCTTGGAGTATATGCCTTCCTTAATCCTTGGGATTATGAATATAATGACTTTTACTTCCATTTGTTAGGTTATGATATATGGTGTAATTAATCTTAAAACCAAGAGATTATCCGACCTAATCACATAAACAGAAGTCTGACTTAATCACATGAGACCTTTACAAACAGAATTTTAACAGGCTGCTTCCAAGAGAGAAAGTCAGTTTCAAAGCACATGAAACAGGAGACCTGCATTGCTGACTTGAAGATGGAGTGGCCCAAGTGCCAAAGAGTGTGGCCCAAGGCTGAATGGCTTCTGATGGCTAGCAATAAGAAAACTGGAATCTTGCAGATGTAAGGAACTGAATGTTGCTCATAAGAATGAGCCTCTATATAACGACTTAGCTAGGCTATGACTTTAGCCTTATGACATGAGCAGAAAACTCAGGAAAGCATTTTAAACTTCTGACATATGCAAGTAGCTGATGAATGGATGTTGTTTTAAGCCAGTAAATGTGTGCTAATTTGTCAGGAGGCAACAGAAAACCAACACAAAACATGAAGAATTTCCTTTAGTAAACCGATAGAATGGGAACTGCTTACTTGAAACCAATCGGCGAAGGGGAAGAGTAACAGCTGGTTTGTAGTTTTGTCATTGCTGTCGGGGCAGAGTCCTGCAGGGATTCTTGACCAGAACTTTAAGTATTTACCATGGCTTCTCCTTTTCACAGTTCCAAAATTCTAATCTTTACCATCTCAGTAACATACAGTTGCCCCAAATCCCTCATTGCCTGGCTAATTAGCCTCCTGCCAGATGCAGGCTTGGAATTCAGCAAACAGCTTGAGGGGAAGTGGCAGAGTTTTGGTATCAGTTCCTTCCTACTTCCTTAATATTCTGATCCTCAGGCTCTTGTCATGGGCCTAGAATCAGCCAAGTTCCTGAAGGAAAATGTAGGGGAAGCGTTAGTTCACTGCTTCATGTGGTTGGCCTTTATTTTGCAAATATTTTCTCGAATCTTCTTTGCCTTAGCATTCCTCAGTTGCCTTGATAGGGAACTTTATTGTGTGTTTTTTAATCTCTCTTCCATAGTTGTTTTTGGCAGAGGCATTCATTGTTTTACGGCAAACTACTATAAGATAAGTTAATATCTATTTTTTACAGAAAATCTATTCATTTAATAAAAAAATCACAGCATTACTTTATATGGTTAGGAGAAATAACATGCTGGTTAATATGCAAACTGATCATGTCTGAAGACATGATGCAGTTAATGTGTAATTCTTCAAAATTTTTTCTCTGTCTGTAAATAAGGGGTATTCTTAAGCAATTAGGAGTTTGGAGGATGTTGTTTTACAGTTAATCTCAGAATGTTCAAGCTATTTTTATAGAATTATAAATGCTAGTGCTAGAGTCTCAGACCCTCAATGCCTCACATCCAGTTTTGGGTCATTTGGCAACAGAATTGTGCCTTTGAGTCCCCTTGAAAACCTACCTTACCATGGACTGCATTTGGAATCCTTTCTCTTTCTTCTTCTTCTTCTTTTTTTTTTTTTTTTGAAATGCTTATTTGTTTATTTTGAGAGAGTGTGTGTGAGCAGGGGAGGGCAGAGAGAGAGAGAATAAGAATCCCAAGAAGGGTCAGTGCTGTCAGCCCAGAGTCCGAAGCAGTGCTAGATCTCACCAACTGTGAGATCATGACCTAAGCCAAAATCGAGAGTCAGAGTCGGAAGCTTCACCGACCGAGCCCCCCAGGTGCCCTGAATCCTTTTTCTTTCTTTTTAATATGACATTCTTCCTTTAAGAGAAAATTTCCGTATATTAAATAACATTAAAGAGAAACAAGTGTCATCAAAAATGTGGAGAAATGGAGACACTTGTGTACTGTTAATGCAAAAGGGTGCAGCTGCTACAGAAAACAGTATAGCGGTTTCTCAGAACATTAGAAATAGAACTACCATACAATCCATCAATCCGGCTTCTTGTTATTTATCCAAAAGAATTGAAACGAAAATCTCTCAGAGGTATCTACACTCCTATGTTCATTGCAGTGCTATCCACAAAAGCCAAGATGTGGAAATCACCAAAATGTCCATCGATGGATAAATGGATAAAGAAAATGTGATATATACATACAATGGAATATCATTCACAGGTTTAAAAAAGAAAGAAAACCTACAATATGTGGCAATATCGATGAACCTGGAAGACATTATGCTAAGTGAAATAAACTAGTCACAGAAAGACAAATACTGCTTGACTCCACTTATATAAGGTATTTAAAATAGTCGAGTCATAGGAGTAAAGAACAGAATCCTAGTTGCCAGGAGCAGTGGTTAGTGAAAATGGAAGTCCATTGTTTAATGGACATAAACTTTGCATAATGAAGGATAAATAAATTCTAGACATTTGCTGTATAACATTGTGCCTAAAATTAACCATACAGTACTATGCTTTGAAAATGTGTTAAGAGGGTAGTTCTCATGTTATACATTCTTAATACAGTAAAATAAACATAAAATTAAAAAATTAAACATTGTAAAACAATAACCATTCGTGCTTTTTATTGACAAAAGTCAGGATGATCTTCAGACTAAGTCAAGAAACAAAAACACATCTTGCTTTGTAATTTTGGTGTCAGATATCTTGCTATTTTGTAAAATGATTTGTTAGACCACCCATAAGTTATTAGGCGATATTTTTCTTTTTTTTATCATTTATTAAATATTTGCTTCATATTATATGTCACTAGCAGTTTTATTGTCATGTGGTGGTCTAATTGCTATATAAAAGCTGTACAATATCACAGAAACTATTAAAAAATTTAAGTCATGGTAAGTTACAATTGCTCTTTTGAACTTCTTTATAAACAGAAAATATAGCAAACTATGTAGAAAAAGTGCATGAGTTTTCTTAGGTCAACTTGTGTATGGTTTTGTTTGTTTGTTTGTTTGTTTGTTTTTCTTTCGTAGACTCAGAGATTTCTAAGCCTGTTGGGACCAAGAACTTACATCACTTCCACACAGGTAAAGGGGAAGTATGAAGCCCAGGGAAGAATGTAGAAGAGTATTTCTAGAAAGAAATAGTAGAGATATTTGCTCATAAATCCACTTATCAAAAAGAATTCCATAAAGTTACAGCTCCCCCCTCTTTTTTAAAACCACTTATAAGCACTAACTTTAAGGCAGGAAGTTACTTCTCTGTTTTTTCAATGGAGAGTGAAATGTTAATTTAATGTCTTCATAAGGGAATTTTACTTAAATTTAATTCAAGCTAATTATGACCACAATAAGTACAATAACAGTGATAAAAAAGCAATGCTTATACTAATGTTTATTTGTTATATGACACTTTGCTTAGACTTTGCTTGCATCTACTCAGCAAACTATCAACACCAATAATTTAAAACCATTTTATGAGTAATGTAACTGAAACTTAGACAAATTAAATAACTTTCCTAAGGTCATTCTGAAACCACGCCCCATAGGGTTTATGAAGTTGAAACTAGCAGACATTTTAAAGTTTATTTTTCAGAGAACTGTTTCTCCCTAGTCAGCTATTATGTCTTTTCAGATCCCACTGACAAATCCACTAGCAGTCTTTGCAGAAGCTTCTGCAGCCTATGAACAAGCAAGGCCCTTCATTCTTTCCCGAAGGTAATGGGCCCACAATCCCATCCAGTTTATACTAGCTCTCGGATGGTATCCAGAGCCCCTTCTCCTTGTCCTCGTATAGCTTCCTGATATCAAGCCTGATTTGCTTTGTTCTGGTGTTAAGTCTCTCCCCAAAGTGAACCTGGGATGTATATTACACATATGTCTGCCCAGTGTACATGCTCCATCTTTCCTCGCAAATAGTCATAAATTTCCCTGCCCTTTTCATCAGTTATATGTGATCACCTACCCTGAATTTCCCCTTTAAAAACCTCACTCCTCAACCTGGCACTTTGGAAATGGTCTTTGGACATCAGTTTTTCATTTCCCTCACGTTGCTGGCCTTCTAATGAAAGCAAATTTTCTTTTCCACCAATATTTGTCTCTCAAGTATTGGCTTTCAAGCAGTGAGAAACTGAATTCAGTTTTGGTAACAACTCGGGTTGAATATGGTATTCGAGAATTCTGTAGACACCTGACCCTAACAGCACAATGGCTAGCATGTACTGGATCTTCACCACAATTTGCCAATATGGAAACCCATCAATAAGAATAGAACATATATTGTCCCTTTGAAATGTAAATAATATGCAAGAGAGTTTCAACATTGAAGCACATATGACTTTTGAACTCAGTAAAGATCTTTAGAGCCTTCTGGTGTGGAAATGCTAAGCTCTAGAGGTAGGCAACATTTTAGATTTAGTTAAAAAATGCCTATAATGGGGGTGCCTGGGTGGCTCAGTCGATTGAACATCCAACTTTAATTTTGGCTCAGGTCACAATCCCAGAGTCATGGGGTCAAGCTCTATATTGGGCTCTGTGCTGAGCACGGTGGCTGCTTAAGATTCTCTCTCTCCCTCTGCCCCTCTCCCTCACTATCTCTGTCTTGCTCTCTCTAAAAAAAAATTTTAATGCCTATAATGGATACAGTATCAAAATAATTATCTTCCTTGTGGAAATAAATATACTGTTAAACATGTCTTCATGCCTGGGATATTTTTACCATGTTAAAAAGTACCCTATCAGGGCGCCTGGGTGGCTCAGTCGGTTGAGCATCCGACTTTGGCTCAGGTCATGATCTTGCAGTCTGTGAGTTCGAGCCCCACGTCGGGCTCTGTGCTGACAGCTCAGAGCCTGGAGCCTGCTTCACATTCTGTGTCTCCCTCTCTCTCTGCCCCTCCCCCACTCATGCTCTGTCTCTCTCTGTCTCAAAAATAAATAAACATTAAAAAAATTTAAAAAGTACCCTATCAATAATGCATTGGACATTTTGCCCTAAGGATGTAGAGAACTTGCAGATTTCAAAGGGACAAATAGAAGATAACGGAGTTATAAAATTGGGAAATAGTCACAGTCAACACCAAAGTAGAGGTCTGCAGCCCTTTTTAAAATTGAGTAAATTGCATCTATTCACTTCATTTTTTTTTTCTTTTTTAAAAAATTCCCCTCAGTGATATTGTTGGTTTCTAAGAATTGGAAAGAGAAAGTGTACTGTGGCTTTGATTTGTATTTCCCTGATGATCAATGACTTTGAACATCTTTTCCTGTGCCTGTTGACATCTACGCGTCTTTCTTGGGAAAATATCTATTCAAGTCATTTGCCTATTTTTAATCAGGGTTTTTAAATAATAAGTTATGTAGGTTCTTTATTTATTTTAGCATCAACCCCTTCTTGGATAAGATATCACCTCATGCCTGTCAAACTAGCAGTTATCTGAAAGACAATACAAAATGAAACAAAACAAAACACCCCGAACTAAGTGTTGGTGAGGAAGTGGAGAAAAGGGAACCCTTGTACACTGTTGGTGGGACTGTGAAGTGGTGCAGCCATAATGGAAAATAATATGGAGGTTCTCAAAGAGATATCTGCACCCCTATGTTTATTGCAGCATTATTGACAAAAGCCAAGATATGAAAGCAATCTAAATGTTCATCAAAGAGATGAATGGACAAAGATATTATGCACATACGCAACAGAATATTACTCAGCCACAAAAAAAAAAAAGAATGAAATCTTGCCACTTGTGACAACATGATGGTCTGAAAGGGAATTATGCTAAGTGACAAGGTCAGCTAGAGAAATACACTTATGGTGTGATTTCATTTGCATGTGGAATCTAAAAAACAAAACAAACCAGAAACAGACTCATAAATACAGGAAATAAAATGATTGTTATCAGAAAGGGGACCGGTTAGGGGCAGCTGAAATAGGCAAAGGGTATTAAGAGGTACAGATTTCCTGTTATAAAATAAATCAGGAGATGTAATGTACAGCAGAGGGACTATAGTCAATAATATTGTAGAAACTTCATATGATGACAGATGGTAACTAGACTTACCATGAGAATCAATTTGTAATGCATAGAAATATTGGACCTCTATCATATACACCTAAAACGATAATGTTATTTTATGAAAACAGAAAGGGATCAGGCTAAATCCTGATGTGAATGATTCTGTGGATAGAACATTTGTTTCTCTGAGACTTTGTCTGTTTGAGTGACAGATATGCTACTCAAGGTCAATGAGAGACAACACACTGGCAGTTGATAACAAGCATGCATCTGTAACTATATTTGCTCGCAAGGAGTTGAACTCAGGGTCTCAGACTAAATTAGGCATATCTCTAATAGATTATCTCAAAATTTGAAAAACAAATTCATGCTCTTTATTAAAATGAGCACAAGTTGCATTTTTCTGTTGTTTGTTGCAAATATTTGTAAAGTGGTTCCTAGTATAATAGATTGTATGTTTTTAATTTAAAAAAGGTTAGCATCTTTATTGGGGTGTAGCCAGTAGATAAAGAAACCAGACATGTTTAGTATATCCCGTTTAATGAATTTGGACGTATGTGTACACCCTGAAACCATTATTACAATCAAAGCAATAGACATCTCCATTACCTCCAAAAGTTGTCATCTCATTTTTTGTACTAAGAATGCTTAACATGAGATCTACCCTTTTAACAAAATTTTAAAATAAACAATACATTATCATTCACTATAAGTACTATGTTGTTCAGCAGATAGCTAGAAATTATTCATCTTGCACTACAGAGATTTTATACCCATTGAACAACAATGCATTTGTTACAAACAAAATACCCTCTGCATTTCAAACTCAGTGAGACATTATCTGTCAGCTAGGCCTGTGAGAATATAATATTTAAATTAAAGTTAAATTTGCATGCATGGCTTTTAGAGTTTCTTAAAGTTCTTTGTCTATTTCATGAGGAATTTTGATCCACAAGTGAAATTATTTTCAATGTATATTAAATAATTGATTCTTTAATGTTGTGGAAATAAAAGTAATGATATTGATCTCAGTTGATTTCATACTTACTGTGATGATTGCTATTAATAATCAACTCGAGTGTTTATTTAACCTTCTAGAATGGTCTCTAACTTTGTCATGATGAAGAATCTTTCATGAGAATGTACTTATATTTAAGAGATTGTGGGAAATAAAAATCACTCTTAATATTTAATTTTTGATCTATGATGACTGATTATTACCACAAGTTAACTTATTTTAAGTAGCTTTAATTAGAATATTTCGATAAGCATTGAATATATTTAACAAGCATTATACAATTGCAAATAAAATACTCCATTAGCTAATCAACATGTATGTAGTAAGCACCAATTATGTGAATATTGTGTTATATTAGCAATTATATTAAGTATTATGTGCCGGCGATGGTGGCCATTACTAGGGCACGACAAAGAATGAGAGATTGGACTTTGGCGCACAAAAAAAAAAATTAAACTCTAAGGGATTCCATTTAATTTCCTTGTTGATTAGCTTCTGTAACATAATAAAACAATTTAAAACCTAAATGGAAGGGTCATCTGCGTGGCTCAGTGGGTTAAGTGCCTGACTCTTGATTTCAGCTGAGGCAGTGATCTCCAGGGTCAGGACTTCGATCCCAGCACAGAGCCTGCTTGGAATTCTCTCTCTCTGCCCTTTCCTTGCATGCTTCTGCTTTGTCCCTAAAATAAATAAACTTAAAAGAAAATAAAACCTAAATAGAAAATATTTGGATTAATACTGAAACTCTTCTCAGAAATATTATTAAATTTCACGGAGAAATAATAAATCCGGAATCTGTTATGTTACTATAGTAACAATAATAATAGTAACAATGTTCTATTATTATCATAATTATTTTAAAGAGACATGAAATGTACAAATAACAGTAGTAATAGTCATCAGGAGTTATTGTAATATTTAGAATTTTTTGTTTTATGTTACTTCTTAAAAAAAAAAATAGTCCCAATTACCCACCTTGGGGAAACTAATTGTTTTCACTAATTCTTCTCTAGATGTTAATATCATTTGTTGCATTTAGAAAATTTTAAAATGCCAAATTGACTCTTCCAATCAAGACACCTGTATGTGGACAGCCAGCTCTTAATTGTTTTCACATACTTAAATTATAATGAATAGCCCACTTAATTTCCCAGACTTCCTCATTTTTCAGATGGGTTGAGGGATAGTGTATCATTGGAGTAGGAGGTGGGATAAAATCAGAGGTTAATAGCTGTGGCTGTGTAAAATTCTGCAGAGAGGAATGAAATGAAGTGAAATCATTTCATGGGAATGAAAGACAGTGGAACAAACATCCCTTCTTCTCTCATTATTTCTCATTAGTTCTTTGTTGTCTTGGGCATACTACATCCTTTTCTAGGTTATAAAGTTTTTGGTATATACTTTAAATTCCCTACTAATCTTTAATTCATAAACCAGGATTTTTATCAAAGGGTTAAGTTAACTGTTTTTCAAGATGTCGGTTCAATGTCCTTCGCAAGATTATTAATATGAACAATAATTGTGCTATTAGAAATGGGAGTTTTAACAGTAAAAACAATAGTGGGTATGTTTGTTATTGTTTATTAAGTGTTCACTCTGGTCAGGAATTCTGCTAAAGTCGGCATTTGTTATCAATTTTTATCCATTTGAACCCATTTTTTTATCCATTCACAATAATGTGTAACAATTACTTTTATTTGGATGAAAGCTGTAACATAACTTTTCCAAAATCAAATTCATTGAAGACATGGGTGTGGAATGTCCACTGAACACACTGGCTTGACGACGTAAATGTTCTGTAATAAGTAGAAATGTAAGACTTTGGATGAGGGTGGGTTTTGAAAATATGTCCGAGACCAAGAAAGTCCAGTATGACTGACTAAAGTCGTATAGATAACTGCTGAGAGATATAGTATTAGAATTCCTGACCTATGGTTAACTCCTCTTGACATTTCCATAATTTCAGACAGACAGTGCATGGCTATTTTTGGTTTATAGCCTATGTATTGAACTTATTATTCACGAATTTGATTTTGGAAACATGATTTGACACCCCTTTATTTATTCATCTCCAAAATGGGTGTAATAATACTGTCTCCCTCATAGACTAATTCTAAGCACGAAACTAGTGAAGGTTTCATGTTTATGAATTCATCCAGTGTCAGACACATAGCACAAAGTATTATCCACTACTATTCTTTCTAACACAAAGAATCCATTGTGAAGATTGTTTTAAAATGAGTACACACTAATCAACACCCAGGATCACTTAGTGGTTATTTGCCTATAATAGTCAAATAACTGCCTTTGTTTATAATACCTATCTGATAGCTGTAGATATTTAACACATTTTAGATGAGAGGTGGGAATGGAATACAGCAAACCCATTTTCTACTTTCAGTTTTAGCGGCAAATAAAAGTGAAGTACAAGGAAAAATCAGAAACGATGCATTTAGAAATTTTTATTACACCCTTCTAACTAGATGTAGATTCAGGATTTTAGTGGCAAATATATTACCTGGCAAAGGTGATGCTACAAAAAGCAGCTGTTGGCTCTTGTCAAATTGTCAGTTATCGATGTGCAAACTAAAATATCTGCGGAAAGAGGATGAGATGCATGTGAGTTCACCTCAGGCAGCAGGCCTGTATGACTTGCTGTGAATTCTTATCACATAGATTTAGAGAATTCCCCAAATGACACATATGGTGTTCCACGTGAGTAAGGGAAAGTGCGTTTTTAAACTATGGCAAAGACACCCTTGTCTTCCTTACACAGCTGTGCCTTTTAAGCATTTCTTCTATATTAGAACAGATGGGTCCTTTTTAGGGAAAGAAACTGAAGAATCTTTCTCAGGATCCTCAATGGTAAAACAGAATTTCTTTCTTAGAGTCAACAGAAATTCTTCAGCAAATATCTCAATAATTTCAGCAACAATTTTCATTCTAGATGATCAGGGAACTAACACATTTTCAACACATCTAACTGATAATTTTGCACCTTTTGACCCTATATGGCCCTTAAAATTTTTATAACAAGCAAGAAATAGTTTTAACTTTCAAAGTTTCAAAAACTCAATTGCACTTCTCGATATTTAGTTAGGGACAAAATCACACAACATCTCCATGATATATTGAGATTGAAGAATACTACCTAGCTAGGTATTTGTAGAATTTCCAGGAAAAGGAATGCCCAGGATATATTTAATATTCAAGATTGATATCCCCATCAAAGAAGGAAATTAGAAGTTATTAAATAACAGACTCATCACCATTTCCTGTTAACTTAGTAAGCATTGAATTTGCATCCAAAATCAGGTCAATTAGTCTTTTCTTTGGGGAGTGGAAATGGCATCAATCAACTGGATCTTGTTCTTGGGAGTGTGGGCCAAGAGGTTTTTCACTTCCCTCTAGTTTTCTGAACATTAAGGAAGTTTAATTTCATAGTTTCTGTCTGATGTATATCCAAAGGTTCCAGAACCACCTCTTTCAAGAGCATTTATCTTGAGCAACCTGTCTAGTTGGCTTGTTCCAGGTGCCAGTTCTTTTCTATGGATCAGTCCAGCTGCTGTATATTGCAGATACATCAATAGAGGATAGACTTTCTTTTCTCAAGGAATTTACTGTCTTATTAGGAAATTAAAACGATAGTAAAATAAATACATCTTTTGAAGAATGCAATATATATTTATATACAATGGTGTATAGAAGAGAGGGGGAAAAACCGTTTGGTACTTATTCCTCAAATATTCCTATGCCCCAATTTTACTATTCAAATAATTTAAATCAAAGTGTCACGTTGTCTCATTACTAATTCTCTTATTATTTTCCATTAGCTACTAATTGATTAAATCTCTCCTTTCCATTATATCAAATGTAATGTGTGCTTAGTAACAGATATTTAGGTAATACATATTTTGTAAGAGATTTTTATTTTCTTTGTAGATCTTTTTGTAGCAATATGGAAGGTAAATACTGCTTCGTATATTAAAGATTTAAATAGTTAGGACTGACATAATTTTAATTTTTTTTAGTTATTTTGCTCGTATTGGGCATAGTATTAGACTTGCTGTAATATATACAAAAACTACATTTCATATATTTGGGCTAAAATAACAAAATATATCATTTTTGAAGTGTGTCACTAAAAGTAACTTTAATTTTTCTTCTACAAATGGAAATTTGTAAGTAATAGAAAATGTTATAAATTTATTTGTCTAAAATATACACCCAGAGAATAATTTAATGTGAGATATCAAAATAAAGGAAGAGGACAATTTTGACAACTTGTTTTGTGGTGGAAAGGACATCATTCAATGGTATAACCCTAATTTCCCCCCCAAAGTTGAATCGCTACTTTAAAAAATATAATGATAAAATATTATATAGTCAAGTTAAGTCTTAAGTAAG
>PITB01016792.1:0-39176 GCA_004024585.1 Paradoxurus hermaphroditus | reverse complement strand
AAAAAAAAAAAAAAAAAAAAAAAAAAAAAAAAAAAAAAAAAAAAAAAAAAAAAAAAAAAAAAAAAAAAAAAAAAAAAAAAAAAAAAAAAAAAAAAAAAAAAAAAAAAAAAAAAAAAAAAAAAAAAAGTTGCAAATGGAGAAACAACCTTACAGAGAAATATAGGAAAAAAATTACTTCAGAAATAAATATTGAGAGGGACAAAAAAGGTGAAATCTGAAGAAAGCATTTTTAGCAGAAAGAAAAAAACAATGTTGGAGGAAAAAAGAATGTCATGGGTTAAAGTGAATAAGGGAGAGACAAATTAAAGCAAGGGAAAGGAGAGAATGTTTAGAGGAAAGGCGGAAGATAGAGAGGATTGCTAATCAATAACGGGGAGTTGTAGAGAACAGATTTGTTTGGGAAGGAGTAGAAAAAAGGGCAACTAGATGTGAAAGTGTGCACAGCTTTTAGAGAAAATAACAAAGAAAAAAATTCTTCATGAGAAGAACTAAACAATTGGCTACCACCTCAGCCTCCAGACCCATTCATGGGACAGTTGGAAAACACATGATCTCTAAGTTGTTTGGAAATTAGATAACAAAGTAACAGAAGCGTTTTTTTGTTTTGTTTTGTTTTTTTTTTTGTTTTTTTTTGTTTTTTTTTTTTTTGTACATAACACAGCCGGTGATCAAGTACTCTCTCCTTTATTTACAAAATGTTTGAAAGAGTGAGCTGTACCTCCACCCTTCATTGATTCCGATTTCTAACTCCTTTATTTGTTAATCCTTTTGTATTTATTTTTGTAAGTCACAGATGTTCATATTGCAACAATTTCCCAGAGTAATGTTTCTAGCTGCAAAGATGTGTTTCTGTGGAGCCATACAAATACTTTCCAGTAGCACACCTGAAGTTAGCGGCATGTGTGGTGTGGTTGAGAAAAATGTGCTTGCTTGAGACACTGCATCTATGAACCCGACTGGATGGTGTGGGGAAACCTTATATTGAAAAACAAATTCAATTTAAATCCTGTGAGGAAAACAACAAACATTTGAGGAAGAAGATGAAAAGATTCATTGAAGGAAAAAGGATTTCTAATGAACTAGCAATTTCTTTTTCATCTATTTCCTATGATTGAGTAAAATAATAGGGTAGACAACTTGACTGGTATGCTTCTCCATCTGGGTCAGGTTTTCCATTTCAGTTGTCAAAACACACTAGTAATTACTTTCACCATTCAAAGAAATGGGTGATCTGCCAGTGTTTTCTGCAGTTCCATCATTTATTCTCAGGATTGTTCCAGTTCTGCCTCTGTCTAATTTTCATCTCTGCTCTACTTATTTCCTTTATTCATAACTCTACTCTGTACTGAGCTCCTATTGTCTCTGTCATTCTCAAAATGCTAACTCTATGTCATCAAAGAGGTCCAAAACAATGACTATATTAACGAGCCAACATGACTTCATATCTTTTAAAATGAACTAAAACTTTTACTTTTATCCAATACCATACAACTACACTTTTATTTTCATAACTGAAGAATTCCAGAAAATAAGCTATTTTGCTGGAAAATATTATTTATTTTCACAGTTCCCAATGACCTTAAAATTAATATGTGAAAATGTTTATTTTTCAAGATATGAAAGTAATATTCTCAAATATCTCTATATTGGATTGTGAGATTTACTCAACATACTTCAAACCTTTGATTTTTAAATAATGCGTACCACTTAATAAATTCCAGTGCATTAAACAATAGAAAGAACTATATCCTGATCCTATTTGCTTTTAATAAATTGCAATTCAAAAGCATATTATATACACAATTGCATGGCTTTGAATCAGAAAGGTAGATAGATATTTCAGAAATACACAAAAATATACTTCTTAAACTATTTTAAGTTAATTAATTAATTAATTAATTAATTTAGAGCACGTGTGTGCACAAACAGGTAAGGGAGGGGCAGAGAAAGAAAAAGACGATCCTAAGCAGGCTCCCTGCTCAGCCCACTGCCAGTCCTGGGCATCCATCTCATGAATCGTCAGATCATGACCTAAGCCAAAATCGAGGGTCTGTCACTTAACACACTGAGCCCCACCCACGTGCCCCCAAAAATACTTCTATTTAACAATTTGAAATAACAATATACCATATTTTTGAGACAAAGAAACCAAAGAAAAGATTATAGAAAAGTATTCATTTTAATAAAATAATTAGATAATAATATGTATATATTGCGATATGTATGAAGTTTGAGTAATAATGACTATCAAAATGATTTCATTAGGTTTTCGTTAAAATATAAAAACGCTACGAAACTACATTATTTTAATTATTTATCAATACATTTATTATATTGAAATACATCTTACTGGATGAAATATTTTAATATGCACTCTTTTCATAATTTTTATCTTACTTATAGGGTCTAAAATAAAATATATTTGTCTCAAATAAAGAATACTAATCCCCCAAAACTATATAAATATATATATATATATAATATAATTCAACAATATGGGGTAGAATATTTTATTTTAAAACACACAATTTTAAACTATCTTGATGTTGAACTACTGTGGATATATTTCATCAGTTATTAACATTCTCCTTTCAGGTTAATATCAAGTCATCAAAAATTTGGAGTACTCTTGACCTTTTCCCCAACGTGTAAATTAGTAATAAAATGACAATATTCAGACAGGCAAATATAGACTATCTCCCTTTGATGAAAACAACATGAGGTATGGCTTCCCTACTGAGAATCATCTTAGTTTGTAAAATAGTAATTTAGAATGGCTATATCTACAAAGTATATTGAAAGAAGGAAAATGTGGAAAACATAATCTTCAACACCTTTATGAATGTCTAGTCATTTCATATTTCTTTTTTTATTATATAATTTGTAACCTAATGTAAAGGGAGGAGAGTTTCAACAAATTGTCAAAAATTTATTTTATCCATAGTATCCGACTTTGATATTCATTTGCTTGCCATATTTAATATGAAAGGAAAAAAATCCAGTATTGTGCAGGAACAGAAAATGGGGATTTCAAAACATAAAGTATTATTTTTCATTTGGAAAAGTAAATGCTTTAATCAATGGCACAATATATATTTACTCATAAACGTTAAATATCAATCTAGCATTTTCAGGTTTTATTTTCTGTTAGTGTTTAATCCCTTCTCACCATTCCTTCAGTTTCTTTCCTTTTTTCCATCTTTAGCATGAACTGAACCGTTTCCCAAACTCCTCTGGATATATTGAATGTAACATTTCCCAACAATGGTAGATATATTTTGGCTTATGAACCAGTACCAAATGTTAATTTCATTTTGTTTCAGAGAAGTCAATATTTTCTGTAGGCTAAAGATATTGGAAGCAATAGAAATCAAAACTCTTTGAAATTTATAGTACTTGAAAATAACTCCGTGAAACTTTTATTTTATTTTTAAAACTTTTATTTTAAAAAGTCATTGTATTGGACATTTATTTAAGGAATTTTGTACCTATGACTGATACAATGGCCTATATCATTCACAATACAATAAGTACATATTTTAAAAATATTAAATAAATTGTTTAAATGTTAGAAGTTTGGAAAGAGCACCTAGAACTACTATTAAAAATCTATGACTAATACATGGATATTATTTTGAACTATAGAGGTCCTATGTCAGCATGGCTGACATTACATTGGCTTTTATTACAGAATCAGTTAATCTTCATTAACCTTCATCAATTCATTATCAAAAACAGCTTGAAACAAGAACCACTTTCAAAAAACAGAAATAACTTCCATGGTTTAGCTGGCAAGCAATTAACAAAGGATTTCTGGATTCAAATAAACTATTTTACTGAATACCATAATAAAGTTTAGAATAGATGCATATTAAATAGCAAATAAAAGAGATTATTCATTCAACAGTTTGGTGGCTATTATGCTAATCAGATCATCTGTCTAAAATGTGTCCATATGGACACTTTTTGTAAATGTTTTCTTTATTTCCAAATTGTATGCCAATTTCCTCCTAGGTCAAGATAGAAGTTAAGTTAGAAATTGGTTAACTAAAGATGACAATAAATTGTTTTAAATTTCAAAAAGCAAGGAGACATTTCTGAAATTATATGTAAAATATACGTATGTATATGTATTATATATTACACATGTAATATTTTATTTAGAATTTAACTTACATGAAGAACATTTTTGAAATTCACATGAATTTGAGGTGTTTCGAGTCGATTGGGTTCTTCCTACTTTATTTGGGTTTGCCACAATAAAATATGATTCGCTGTCTTGTGAGTAGAATATATAGCACCAAAGGAAAAATAATGTAAATAGAAGAACACTATAATAGCTATGCAAGTGCATATTCGTGCATTTTGTTAGAATTCAAACTTACAGGCAAATATGAATGTTTTTCTTAGTATATTATATTTAATATATATACACAACTAAATAAAGACTAAGATGCATTGAATTGGACATTTTCCAAAATAAAATATACATGTTTTTTATCTTTTTACTACTAAGTGTTTATAACTCAAGAGGAAATATTCCACTGTATATGTTAACTTGCAACATGAAACTGGCCAATAGCAAGAAAAATTTTCAGAGAAAATCCTAAGATGTGAAAAAGAATACACAGTCGATCTTCCTTATTTGTGAATTCTCATCCCCACTACAATTCATTTATAACCCAGAATCAATACTTGTGGCACTTCCGAGGTTATTCAGAGGTGGTCGAACAACTAAAAAACGGAGTCATCTAAAGTGCGCATTTCCAGCTAGACTGAACAAAGTATGACTTTGTCTTCTTGTTTCAACTCTCATGAGGCAAACGAGAGTCTTATTACAGGCTATTTAGTGCAACTTTTTCTTCCCATATGTTTGCAAGTTTTGTTGGTGGTTTCGCTTTAAAATGGGTCCTACGAAGAGGGCTAAAACGCTGTCTCGTGTTCCTGTGTACAAAAAGGATGCGATGTGACTTACAGAGAGGATACCTGTTAGATAAGCTTTGTTCAAGCGTGAGTTACAGTACTGTTGACCATGAGTTCAAAGTTAATGAATCAATAATATGGACCTACAGAAAAGAAAAAATAAATTCGCTGAACTGTATATAAGGCTACTTTTAAAAGTGCTAAATTAACATCCACAGTGCATCATGAATCTGTGGAAAAATGGCAAAATTTATGGATTCTTGAGATGATGACCAATTTTCTCAAAAAAGGCATAGTAGACAGCATTGTTGGAAGGCTGAAAACCATAGAAATTTACAATCACCTTCCTCAGCATCAGGAAAATGTTAAGCCTTTCTTGATGAGTACTGACGGCTTCCAAAGGCAATACGATGTGAACAATGTTAAACTTGCAGGTGAGGCAGGTTCTGCAGGTCAGGAGGCTGTGGAAGGATTTTAAAAATATCTGCTAAGAAAAAAGGTTATGTAGAAGAGCAGGTTTTCATTGCTTATGGGAACAGCTTATTATTCAAGGACAGAATGAACCTATATGATGCAAAGAATTTCAGTTGAAAAAGTTGTGACCAGAGGCTCACAAGAACCTAATCTTTTTTGGTATTTGCTAATCCCATGTCTGCAGCGGCATTACGGAACTACTGCAAATAACAATGATCAACTCTAGTAGTAAACTTTTAAAGACAAACCTTGGAAGAACAGAAATAGAATGCATTTTTTTTTTTAGTTTTTATTTAAATTCCAGTCAGTTAATATATAGTGTAATATTAGTTCCGGGGGTGTGATATAGTGATTCAACACTTCTATTCTAGAATGCATATTTTTAAAACCAGTAAGAGTGGGGAAAGTGCTTGATTTTAAAGCATATTGGGAAAAGGTATATTATGAAATAAAAGAGTTAAGAGAAACTATATGAGCATCAAACAAAGATAATTCAGGTAAACACTCCATTTAAAAGACACACACACACACACACACACATATATATATATATATATATATATATATATATATATATATATTTTTTTTTTTTTTTAACTTTACTTCTTTTGAGAGAAAACAGAGAGAGTGTGAGACAGGGAAGGCCAGAGAAAGCAAGTAGGCTCAGAGCTGTCAGCATAGGGACCTTGTGGGGTCCTTGTGGGACTTGAACTCATGAAACCATGAGATCATGGCCTGAGCTGAAACCAAGACTTGGATGCTTAACCCGCGGAGCCACTTAGGAACCCTGAAAGACACATAGTTTCAAGATTGGTTATACAGCAAAAGACAAACCATGAAAATAGAGAAAGATCAAATTATATTAGATGATAGGTAGGTAGATAGATAGGTAGATAGATAATAGATAAACAGATAAACCAACTAGATAAAAGTTGTTTAAGTCAAAACACATTGGATATAAAAAGATGGACAACATGTTATAAACGGGCCTCTCACTTATCAGAAATTATGTAGTAATTCCAAGTCTGTAAACACCTAATAATACACATTCGATTCATATAAGGCAAACCTACATGACATTAATTTAAAATTTAACATCTAAAATACATACTCATAAGTTTTCTGCTTAGGATTTAATCTACAAAAGTATAATTATCTTGAGTTTATATCTTACTCGGCAGACAACCACCTAGCCTGGAATCTAAGGAAATACAGGTGTCCTCAAGAAGGCGACTCCAAAAAGAGAGGAGACATGACCACTGGTTGTGAAAGTAAGACCGGGTTTCCATAAACATGTGTAAGAATTCTGCAGAGATGTTTGACAATTTTCTAAAGGCCTAGTAAAGGCTACTACGAGCAGATAGGTTCCCTGCGAGCCACAGACACAGGGAAATTCATTCCCACTAACAGGTTTTCATTATGGACCGTACATATTAAAATAAAACAAAACAAACAAACAAATGAAAAGAACAAGCAAACAAAACTGAGGACAGAGAGGGAAATCAGAAAAAAATTCACTGTCAGTGGTGCAGGCCTGGAGCAGGGAAAGGGGAAGCAGGTGTGGGAACATAGCAAATGAAATCGGTACAAGTCGTAAGAATTCTAGAAAAACAAAGCAAGAGGCAGAGAATACACTTGGAAAGATAAAGGCCAAGATGTTTCCTCAAATTATAGTAAAAATTAAACCACAGATTCAAGAATTTCTGAAAACACAAATGAAGACAAATATTAATAACACACATGTACACTCAACAGAAAGGAGAAATTAAAGGCAGCTGGAGAAAAATAAAAAGAAAATACATATAGAAAAAAATAAAAACAAAATGCATCTGTGAACAAATTAAAAATCTTTTTTGACATGATTCTAATATACTGAGGCCAAAAATACATAAGAGGTCTAATACATGAGTGAAGGTGATAAATTCTTTGGGAAAAAAAACAAAAAACAAAACAAAACAACAACAACAAAAAAAAACAGGTCAAGTCCAAAAGAATAGTGATGGGGCATCTGGGTGGTTCAGTTGATTAAGGTCTAAGGTCACGTTCTCATGGTTGCTGAGTTCCAGCCACACAGCAGCTTCTGTGACACAGTGCAGGGCCTGCTTGGGATTCTGTGTTTTCCTCCCTTCTGTCTCTGTCCCTCACAAGCACGTGCTCTCTCACTCTCTCAAAAATAAATAAACCTTAAAAAAAATGGAGAGGCTTGAAGGTATGAGTTATGGTAAAAACTGATAATTATCTAGGTATGATTTCATTTTTATGTATCCTGTTTGTGATTTCTCCCTGAATCTGAGAATCTGAGATTTGTCCTTCATTAGGTCTGTAATTTGTCAGTAAATTTCACTAATAAATATTTGAGACTCTAACATATGATAGTCATTTTTCCCTGTCTTACATGTCACTTAATCCTTTGTCCTTAGTGTTTATTTTTATACTTTTAACCATTAGGGTTAATTCTCTCAAGTTTTAAATCCGCTACATTTTTTTTTCTAATTTTAGCTATCTCTAATATATTATAAATGACTCAGTTATGTGTTTACTTTTGTAAGTTACTTTTAAGTAAGTTACTTTTCTAAGTTTTTTTTTTTTTTTAATTTATTTATTTATTTTGAGAGAGACAGAGTGGGGGGCAGAGAGGAGAGAGAGAAAATCTCAAGCAGGCCCCAGCTGCCAGCCCAGAACCCAATGTGGGGCTCAAATCCATGAAGCCCTGAACTGAAACCAAGAGTTGGACCCTTAACCGACTGAGCCACCCCGAGCGCCCCACTTTTGTAGCTTTTACATATACTACATTTGTTCTCATTTTAACTGTCTCTAATAGGTTATGATTAACTCAGTTATGTATTTACTTTTGTTTGAATTAACATTTCAACTACTCGATTTAATTTACACTTAGATTAAACCTGCTTGCTTTTATAGTCTGATGAGAATTCCAATATCTGGAATCTTTCTCTACCTGATTCTGTTGTCTAATTTTTTCCATATTAGTTCCTTCTTGTATATCTTGTTTCTATGTGTTTTATTATGTTTTGTTTTCTGTCAACTTGTATCTTGTGAAAGTATATATGTGTAAATAACTTTAAAACAAAGTGGAAAGTAGGTTCCCGAAAGGTAATAGAAACTTGCTTTTGCCAAGTATCTGGGGTTATAATCAGACCGGAATCACTTTAAAGTACATTTCTGTCTTGACGTTTTTCAGGTGACACAGGTTATATTTGTGCGAACCAAAAAGAGGGGTTGCTTATGGAAGAATACATTCTCTGAAAAGATATAAAATAGAAACTTCTAGAGAATCATAGTTCAACACAGGCAATTTCATTTACCATTTTTTAGGAAAAAGATGTCTAATCCTAGTTCATTCTCATGCAAAATATATTGCTTTTTACAGTCCTTGCTTCACTGGGTTCTCCTACTAACTTTCCAAGCAGGTTGGCCCCTGAGCTTTGTTTCTGGTCCTCAGTCATTCAGGATCCCAAAGAATCTCATCTCATCTTTAGCAAGGCCAGTGTATGCTCTCAAGGAAATGGCCTCATTTCTAAGTGATTTTTATATCTTGCCTGCTCATTGCAGCATTAAAGTAATATATTTTTATGTTTTAGCCAACTTTAAGGGTTATCTTAGTTGTGGAATTGCTTAGAGTTTCTCATCTGAACTACTGCAGAAGAAAAAGGCAAAGATCACTTTCAGAAATAGGAGTCCATTCTCTTGCATTATGGATTTGTGATACATTCTAAATAAAATGGAGATAAAAAGTTAGCATTTGAACTTTGAGGTTATTAGCATAAGGAGCCATGAAATTTAAATTTCTCCTGGGAGTTGATTTAATATCTGTCTGGATTTCAAATGAATAGGGCAAATTTCTTCAATCTTTAAAATGAACTTTATTGAAACTATTAGTTAAGTCAATATCAATCTCAATTATTTAGGATATTTTGTCTTATGCAACATACAGACCTGGTATAAGTTGATATATGTCCAAAATTAAGCACGTTTTGCTCAAACTCATTACAAAAATTCTGCATGCTACATCTTGGTTATCCCATTAAGAGAAGTGTCAAAAGGATAGTTAAAAAATTCCCATTAATCATACAAATATAGGAGATCGAAATATTACTACAACATTATTATTGATTTCATGAGGAATGTAAGGCTTTTATGAAACTGTTAAGGAAAATTTATAGTTTTCTTCAGTTTTATGTTGCAATATATTCAGAATATATTTCAAAATAGAGTTGTAGTAAATTCTTTCATTTAATTTTTTACATAAAATATGTTTTCGATTATTATATATAAATCCAGACAGTTAAACTAGGTTTCTAAAAGTATGATTAAAAGTAAACCACCATTAATTATTCCTTCCTCTCACCTAGATAACAAAATAATAAAATTATTATTTGTAGAAAAAAATAATTACAATGTACACATCAATTCGTGAGTTGGCACAGAGTTTTTTATTATTATTGCACACCTGTCGATTTCAATATGACTCGTCACTAAAATATGCAAAAATAATGATTGTTCAGTGATATATATTATCAAATGCAAAGTCTTCTTACTGAACATATGTGATTCCCTAAGATAATTTCTGAGTCTCTTCTATTTGCCCCTTATTATCAACAGGGGAAATTTTCTTTCTTTATTTCTCACTAATCATTCCTGACAAATAGTTGGCAAGCTTAACAGTGAAGAGCTGCCCATAGGGTTCTAGGTCAATCTCACCCCTCGGGAAGAAAACACACACGATGTCTATGAATAAATGCCCTCCAACAGAGGAAAAGGACAATGCTTTATATAGTGCTTGTATGATTTTTTTTCCCCAAGTATAATCAGCTAATCTCTTTCTAGTGCAATTAACTGTCTTAGGTGTTTTCTCCTACCAAAGAATACAACAGTTTTGTATTATATTATGTCCTCAGACCATCATTCTTGGTTTGAACGAGGAAAGAAAGAAAGAAAGAAAGAAAGAAAGAAAGAAAGAAAGAAAGAAAGAAAGAAAGAAAGAAAGGAAGGAAGAAAGAAAGGAAGGAAGGAAGAAAGAAAGAGGGGGGAAGGGGGGAGGGAGGGAGAAGGAAAAACTTTATTTAAAAATTTTCTAAATTCTACTCAAAATGAATGAAAATCTAATGAAAATATACTACAGAAGATAGCAGCAATACAGTTATCAGTAATTTGATTGTGTGTGTGTGTGTGTAATTTTTCCAACTAGATTAAAATAAGTAGAAATTTTATCTTTTAGAAGAAAAAATAGAATTATTCTAGCAAAACTGTTGTGCATATTACATTTTCAGATAGTTGAAATAGAGTTAACACTTTAAATCCGAGGACCTATGTATAAATTTAATTTGAAACCCACATATTGTTTGAATTTTTCCAAAAGTAATGATAATGGCATTGAAAATGGCTGTGATGACCCCCTGCAAACACATATCTTGTCAGATCCAAATGCAGGTTTTTTTGTTGTTGTTGTTTATTTATTCAAAATAATTAGGACTGATACTACCCAACTTTAAGACTTACTATAACACTACAGGAATCAAGACAGTGTTATATTGATAAAAGAACAGACAGATCGATCAATGTAATAGAATAGAGATCCCAGAAAGAGAGATACATAAATATAACCAATTGATCGTAGTGTTTTGGGTATGGAGCTAATTTTGGAGTAAATCAAAGTAGATTCTTTTTGTGATATGGTCTATAACCTGTTAAAATGATAAAATAGACTTATCTTTTGCTCTCCTGTTACCCACCTCTGCTCTCAGTACTAAAAAAAAACATTGAAGAAAACATGAGTATTTACCATAAGTCTTTCCACTTAAGTAATTGTTTAAGAAGTATGAACAGGGGCGCCTGGCGCCTGGGTGGTTCAGTTGGTTAAGTGGCCAACTTCAGCTCAGGTCATGATCTCACCGTCTGTGAGTTCGAGCCCCGTATCAGGCTCTGTGTTGATGGCTCAGAGCCTGGAGACTGCTTCAGATTCTGCATCTGCCTCTCTCTCTGCCCTTCCCCTACTCACACTCTATCTCTCAAAAATAAATAAACATTAAAAATAAGAAGTATGAACATCATTATAATATTATTGTTATTATTATTATATTATTATGGCTTAAAGTTTGAGGCTAGCATACACTTTACACAAATTGACACTATGGTTTTTCCAAACATAAAATATGCCTGTACAAAAGTAAGTAAACACAAAATATTATAGGTACTTTCACCTAAAACACATTGGGGATAAAACACTCTTCATTTGAACTATCAACATAGAGTTTACACTAAGGGTAATTTTTAATCATTCATTTAAATGGGACAAAAACAGAATAAGTATTAATTGATTGAAACAGAAAATTAAATGGAAAAATGAAGTGCTAAAGAGCCTAGAGAAAATTGCTCAGTTTGCATATAAATTAGGTAATTAGCCTCTCACCTGCCCAGGTAGAAGTTTATAACCCTAATTAAAATAATTATGTAAACTTCCAAGACTCATTAGGAAAATGTGAAAAAGAAAATAAAATGCATTATTGCTCTTTAGGTAATTTTACTTGAACTTAGTTAATAACACTTCCATAAATTAAATTGATTTAAACATTTTCATGCACACATCCCTTTTACATCCCTATTATAGTTAAAGATTCTAAGAGTTTTACTTAAAAATAAAATTCAAGATAAAAATTTAATCTAAAGAAGATGAGAATAATTAAGACGATGATATTTGAAGACTTTAAGAATTAACTTTATTCGTTATTTCAAAATGTATGTGGTTATCCTACAATGCTTCTATAATCCATAATTGTATAAGGATAAATATTGATTTTTAATTAATTTTTAAAGATGTATTGTTTTTTAAATATTTAACATTTACAAAAATGTGAAAATACTATGGTTTAACAAAGAAACCTTAGCCTTAAAACAGATCAATCCTTTGAAAGTTTAATTAATAAAATGTGTATCTATTTAACATTAATTTATTTAATAAACATTTAGGGAACATTTATGTATAAGAAACTGTGTTTACAAGAAGATGAGTAGGATATTAACATGAGCAAGACAAGTTTGCAGATTCCAAGGAGTTTATATGCTCGTGAGGTACATAAAACGCAACAAATGAACAAGAAAAATATGTGATGGTTAGTTATAGATGCCATAAAGCTATCAATGCATAAAGACTAAAGTAAATCACAAAATGAGGGGAAACAAACCTATCTATCTATCTATCTATCTATCTATCTATCATCTATCTATCTATCATCTATCTATCTATCTATAACATATGTCAAGTACTCTTTAAGATATCTTAAACATGTTTTAATATTTAATTCTAATGAGAAGCAATTCTGATTTATTATAAATGATAAATTTGAGGCTGAGAGAAATCCGTAACTTTGAATTTTGAAAAGCTTTGTGAATTATTTGACTGTTTAATATTTTGTTAGACAAAAATAAGTGGACATTAGAAGATAAAAAAGAGTAATGCTATTGAGAGAAGTAAAAATATAGGGGAAATTGGAAAATATTAAATTTACAGTGTGACTACAGTGCAGGATTTAAGAAAGGGAATAATAGGAGCCAATATGTAGTTGGAAGGATGGAGACATGAGGAGGTCCTAATAAACTTACAAACATGATGGGCCTGCACGACGAGACAAAGAAGCTGTGAACATCAACTCATGGGCATGAGGGAAAGGGTGTTTTTGAAGTTATACAGTGTCTGGGGTTTGGGTCAATATAAAACAAAATCCTGGCACCAGGCAGATGCGCAGATGGTTGTTAATGGCAGAAAGGAGGTGCTGTGTCTGTTTATCTTAGCTAGCCTGGGGGGTAAGACAGGTAGGCCAAAACACTTCAAGGTTAACAAGTCACCTTGTTTCTTGTAAATTAGCTCCGTACCAGGCAGTATCACCCACAGCAGCAGAGTGCAGAGGTCTAGAGCTCTAATTACCTGCTTCCCTAAGTTGGTCCTTCCTTCCTGTGAAAGCAGCTTTCTGCTAACATACTAAAGTCGGGGGTGCTTTGCCCTGAATGCCTGATCTTTCTTACCTCATAATACCCATGTATTGGGAGCCTTTGCTCCCAATTCTGGGGATTTTGCCCCTCTCTATCCTGAGGGCTCTGCACCCCCTTCCTATTCTTGGGGTGCCTTTGTACCTTCCTACTCTTGGGGTACCAATCTTGTTTACCCAAACTCAGGTGTGAGCATTCCATGGCTTTGTATTTCTTTATGCCTTGTTAATTCATTGGTGTAAGCCCAGAAGCTTATTCCCCACAGTGCTGGAACAAGTGGACATCCATATGCAACAAAATAAACCTACACACAGACCTTATATTCCTCACAAAACGTAGCTCAAAATAGGTCACAGCCTAATGTAAAATGCAAAATTTTAAAATTGCATAAATCATACCATAGGAAAAATTCTAGACGACTTTTTAAATATAATGCTAGAGACACAGTCCATGAAAGAAATAATTAATAAGCTGGACTTCATTAAGATTAAGAAAATTCTGCTCTGCAAAAGACAACGTCAAGAAACTGAGGCAACAAAACAGAAATAGAAGAAAATATTTGCAAAAGACATGTCTGACAAAGGACAGTTTTCCAAAACACACAAAGAACTCTTAAAATTCAACAATATTAAAACAAAATATGTGATTTAAAAATGGGCTAAAAAACTTAACAGATACTTCAGGAAAGAAGAAATACAGATAGCCGATAAGCATACACAAAGATACTACACTTCATATATCATCAGAGAAATGCAAATTAAAACAATGAGCTACCACTAAACACCTGCTAGAATGGTCAAAATTCAGAACACTGACACCACCAAATGCCGACAAGGATTGAGAGCAACAGGAACGCTCATTTCCTAGGGGAATGCAATATGATACAGACACTTTAGAAAATAGTTTGGTGGTATGATAATAAAACTAAAATACTTTTACCATACAATCCAGAGAACTATATTCTTTCTTTAAGCAAACATTACTATAAAATTTATTTCAAAGCATTGCTTTAATTGCATCCATGAATTTTTAATACATTGTATATTCATTTTTATTCATTTCCAAATAATTTCATGTTATTCTTTCTTAAAATTTATTTTGGGGGCACCTGGGTGGTTCAGTCAGTCAAGCGCCTGACTTCGGCTCAGGTCATGATCTTGCAGTCTGTGAGTTTGAGCCCAATGTCTGACAGCTCAGAGCCTGGAAACTGCTTCGGATTCTGTGTCTCCCTCTCTCTCTGCCACTCCCCACTCCCACTCTGTCTCCTGGCTCTCAAAATTAAACAAAACATAAAACAAATTTAAAAAAAAAACTTATTTTGAAGTATACAATACAATTCCAAAAGTCTGAATATTCTCCAGTTATCATTATATTATCAATTTTTATTTTAATTTTTTGTGGAAAGAGAATATTCTTTCCATGTCACAAATTCTTACCAGTTTATTGAGACTTATTTTATAAAGGATAATATGGCCCATCATGCCATGTTTTCTGCAAACTTGGAAAAAATGTATATTTTACTGTTATTTCTTCAATGATTCTATAAATGTCAAATTGGTCAAATAGGCAGAGTTTCTCAAGACTTCTTTTTTGTTTTTGTTCTTTCAAGACTTCTTTACTAATTTTCTGTGTATCGTTTACTGGTACCTAAGAAAGGTATATTGAAATCTCATACTGTATTTTTAGATATAACTGTTTATTTTAATTACATAATTTTTGCTTTATGTGTTTTGAATCCTTGTTTGGGGATAATTTAGATCATTGTATTTATTAATTATATAATTATGTATTATACAAATAGCTCTTTTTGCTATTACATACATAATTATTTAATTGATGATAAATTATTAATATAAGCGAATACATATTCAAATAAATAAACAGAAAAAGAAAGAGCTATTTTTCCCATAGAATGTCAATCAATAAATGGAGAATGAATTACAAGGTATTTTAAAAACTCATTATCTATCAAACTTCAGAGTAGCATTTAATTGAAATAAGAAACCCTTGGATGCTAAACCTAATATGTAAATGTTGGATAAAGAACAAGATATTTTCATCATCTTCAATTATTATCTCTTTAAATAATTATCCATTACTTAATTATATAATTATATGTTTTGTCATGTCATATTATATGTTATCTAAATATACTTAATTATAAAGGAAATGAAGAGATACTTTATGATAGAGGAACCTGGAAGACGTCACCTATCAACTGACAGTTAAAAACACCTCTGATGACATAAATGGATATTGTATGACATCTGATGGGACATGATAAGGATTGAACTGCTTCGTGTTGATGATGTTATTGCCGAAAGTGCAGATCCTAAAAACTAATCTGAGAAACATCAGACAAAGAAATCGAGGAAATTGATGACATACACATTAACGTATCCTGTAATCTTCAAAAATATTTGGGATGTTGTGAAGGTCAAGGAAGGACGACGGAACTCATCTTGATCGAAGAACTGAAGAGTCACGGCATCAGGAGAAACACAATGTTCTGTGGAGGATTGCTTTCCTTAAAAATATTGGGACAGTTTGTGAACATAAAAGCGTTCTTTGAGTGAAAGTTACATGGCATTTTTTTGTATTGCCTTTAGCAACTTTTATTTTAGTTGGTATGGTTTCATACAAACATCAAAAGAAAAAATGGAGTTTACAACAAGCATAGGAATTAGAGGAAACTAATTTCTATTCCAGGAATCACCAGGGAAATTGTTCCAATACTACTTTCTTTAATATATTTTCATACTTAATTAATTAGTTTCATCCACGCCATAATTAGTGGAAATTAGTTTTCGATTCTATAAACTAGTACTTTGTCATTTTCTAGTACTGTTTTGCTGTTTTTATTTTGAATTTCTGACTTTTTTTTTTTTTTTTTTTTTTTTTTTTTTTTAAATTAGAGTACCTTATGGAAGGTTATCCCACGACCACCTAAAAAAGTAGTTTTATATCAAGTATCAAATGTTTCTATTTGGCTTTGTCTTAGAATTCAGAATAAATGCCTTAATTTTAAAAAGAGAATTCCAAATACTTTTCTTAAATAAAGCCTACTTGATTTAACAAAACTTACTCGATGTGGGTTTTTTCTTCCAAAAATGTCCACTCCTTAAGCTCTCCAGAGTCAGCAATGCCTCTCGGTGAAACTGCATTATCAGCAAATCTGTACATTGAGTGTCACAGCGAAAACAAGTTGCTGAAAACAGTTTCAATTTGTGGCTTGTGAAGCCTTCGTAAGCAATTTTCAATTAACCCTCTAGAAAGTATATCAAAATATGTAATTTTACATCGTTTCTTAAGCAGCAACTTAATTTTGAAATGCAATGCACATAATATAAATAAAACAAACATATACAGCTGTTTTCACAAAACTGGGTTTCTTTCCTGGTAGTTTATTCTTTTAATAGGAATAAAGAGATGACTACTAGTCATTTTATTTTCACAGTTGGATTAATCCAGTTGAGTTTCATCAGGTGTTCTTATGTTCTTGGTTATGATTCCCTTAAACAAGTTAAAGTAAAATGTATTATATGCTCTAAGTATACATTTGGGGTCAGTTTAATGTATGTATACAATTAAAACATTTTCCCCCAAATAGATGTCAAGCTTTCTTATAGTTCTTTATTATTTTACATCTGAATACACTCACTAACTTTGCATCTTATAAGAATCATACTAGTGGTGACAGTTCAAGTAGTTATGACCTTGTTTTTCTTCATTCCTCAATAAAATATGGAATGGACATTACCCCCATATCCTTAGAGGCCTCGAAATATCTTTTTACCTTTATATATTCAGTTATCAAGAACTACGGGTAGGTGGTTTTGCCTTCTCTACTTATATTTCTACATATTCGACTCCTTAATATATATTTCACATTTGATACTCTATAGGCAATTCAAACAGAATAATCTCACAGGTACAATACCTTTTCATTTCTGGTTTTCTCTGTTATTAAATAGAAACTCATTCACACTTTAGTCTAAATTTGAAGTAGAACTCTAACAACCAATTTTCATCCATCCATTTCTTTCATTGTTGGAATGAATTTGTATAATTTTCTGAAATATCTTCTTATATAGTGCACTCCTTTCACCTTTTTTTCTCTTCTAATCTATTGTATGAATTACAAATATTATGTTGAAACTTTTCCAAGAAAAAAAGGCTAGACTTTAAAAAAATAGTTAATTCCTTCTCAAAATAATTTATTGAAAGTACTACACTGTGTTAGCTTTGGGGGTATGCAGTGATAACACATGTGGCCCTTGCCATCATGAAACTTACATAATCATCATTGGCAAATTGCATACACCTTAGCTTTTGACATGCAAGAAAATTGATATTTCTTGTATGTTTACCTCTTTGATTAGACACTTGCTTGTCTGAACCATTATTGTAAAATATCTGGGAATATACCTTTTATTATTATTATTGTTGTTGTTGTTGTTGTTATTTTAATGTAAATTTCTTTATTTTGAGAGAGAGAGACAAGGAGAGCATGCACACATGCAAGCAGAGGAGGGGCAGCGGAAGAGGGAGAGAGAGAATCCCAAGCAGGCTCTGTGCTCCCAGTGCAGAGACCAAAGCGAGGCTCCATCCCACAAAACTGTGAGATCATGTGAGCCGAAACCAAGATGGACATTTAGCCAAGTAAACCACCCAGACACACCTATAATTGTAATTATTAACATATTTTATAAACTTTCCATCTTGTATTTATCTTATTTTAATTCTTATTGCTATTCAGTTTTCACTCTTAATTTCTCTAACCTCTTAAATCTCATTTGTATGAATCATTAGTATGTTTTCCGTATTCTTAAAATGGCACCTATGAGACTGTATTACTATACATTCCTTGGCATCAATTTTTCTCTAATACATAGCACAATGCTTCACGTTTAATACATATTGATTGAACTAACAAATGATGTTTCAATTAGGAAGCTTTTTACTGAGAGTAAGAAAAATTGTCACTTTGAGTCTTCTGAGAGTCAGATGCCAAGATGTAATTCCACACACAAGAGGTTAATTGGGGGAAATATGTTTGAAGGTAAAAGAGAAGAGGAAGCAAGAGGAAGCTAGAAGAATCTCTAGATTAATGATGCAAGTCTGGTGCCGATAATAGGAGAGACACCAGTAAGGATGATTGGGAAGGAGAAACCTCAGACAGCAGGGTAAGTCTGATAAATTTCAGCCGACTGGAAAAGCCCCAGAACACACACTGTGATTTAGAAAGTCTCAAGTTGGATCAGCCCCAGCAAACCAGACTTGCTCAGCCACTGACAGAGCACAGGGTGGGCGTATCATGGCTTGTGCACTAACGATGTGTTTGTTGTTCTGAGGTGGAACTGCTGGAGGTAGCCCACCAACTACTCTCTTCGCAAAAGTTTTTCTTGAATGAAAATCTAAGAGGATCACCCTCTTGTCTGTCAAATACTATTTCAAATTCTCAAGATAAAGAGTATTAATCTAACATAAGTCAAGAGGTGAAAGAGGTCTCAGACTTTGTGTATTCACTTAATAAATTATATCCTCAATTTTCTGGTTCGTTCTGACACTATTCTCTGCTGTTGCCTGTTTTCACCTTCATCCTCAATATTGCTTCAAACATAATTGCAGAAGTTGGGAGATATCGTTTCCAGATTCAATAGTACCCAGAAGACCAAAATAGAGTGTATTTTCTTGCATCTCTCTTAGGATCCAGTATGATTTCCCCTCGTTTGCTTTCTCCTGAATCAAGTCATATTTCTATTTTTGTTTTAATCACTGACCAAGAGAAAGAATCAGGCTGTACTGAGTTTATCACATCAAACTTGAGTGTGAGGATGGGACAGCCAACCTTGAGGAATAATGATCTATTAGAAGGCTTAGATATACTGAAATTGTTCCGTATCAAAAGGAAATAGATGATGACAGACAACAAAGAGAATAGCTACTAATGAACAAAATAAGGTCAAGGTTAGACATTTTATTAAAAACAGCTGGACAAAACTCCAGCATCTTCTTCTTCTTCTTCTTTTTTTTTTTTTTTTTTTTTTTTTTGCATGATAAATCTGGACTACCTTTGTTAAATTCTCCTACATTCGGGTGCAGAAATTTAAGTTATACACTATGGAATAGGTGTAAGAATAATGTGGGCTACTTTTAGGCCTCACTCAAATTTCCAGTTCATAATTTTTCATCTCTTTCCTCACTTCGTAGTTGGCTAGAATCAAAACAGTACATAGAGTAACCACCAGAGCTATAAATGTAGCAAAGCCATATGTGGAAAGAAAATGGGTCTTTAAATTCCTTTCAGGAAACCACAACTCTCAGTCATGTAATGCAGTCAAAAGATAACTTTCTTTTGTTTATTTGTTTTATTTTGCCTTAAGATTTGGAGGGTGTGTTACTCTAGCATTGTTGTTACTTTAATTATTATAGGAAATGAGAACATGGTAAAACGTAGAAGGAGCAAGGTTTACTGACAACAATGAAGCATCTTTCCCCAAATATCACAATCCCAACATTTTATTTCTGTACAATAAATGATTATTCTCCACATTTGTCATAAAGAACTATGTATTATTCTTATTTATACTCCCCATAGATCTGAACTATACTTTGAACATTATCCATTAAATAAAGTTTTGTTACAGATATTAGAGGAAAAACTTTCATTGTTGATTATGATGTTAGTTATAGGCTTTAACTAAAAGACATTTATCACATTGAAGAAGGTTTTTTATGTTTATTTGTTGAGAGTTTTAATTATGAACGGTGTGAGTTTTATCAAATGATTTTTTTTGCATCTTTTAAGATGACAATGAGGTTATTATCTTTCATTCTACAGGACAAGGATATTGACACTCACCACTTTTATTTAACATAGTACTAAAAGTTCTAGCCAAATTGGAAAGACACCCAATGGAAGAAGTAAAATTGTTTCAATTTGTAGACGACATGGTATTAAATGTAGAAAACTCTAAACATTCCACCTTCAAAAAATAAAATGAATAAACTCAGTAAAGATTCAGAAAGTTTTGTAACTTTTTTAAAGTTTTACAAAATAAACATACAAAAATCAGTTGCATTTTTTCACCAACAATTCTGAAAAGGAAATCAAAAAAATAATCCTACTTATAATTGCATCAAAAGAATAAAATACTTAGTAATACATTTAACAAAGGAGATATGAAAGATATGTACACTGAAAAATACAAAATGGTGATAAAAGAAGTTGAAGAAGACATAAGTAAATATAAACATATCCCATGTACATGGACCAAAGGAATTGTTGTTGTTAAAATGTCTATACCACTCAAGCAATATACAGATTCAGGACAGTCCCTCTCAAAATTCCAATGGGATTTTTCAAAGAAATTGTAAAAATCATGAAATTGATATGGAACCACAAAAGACCCCAAATAGCCAAAGCATGCTGGAAAAAGAATATAATTGGAAACGCCATACTTACTGATTTCAAAATACATTACAAAGCTATAGTCATCAAACAGTATACTATTGGCATAAACACAGATGCATTTGAACATGGAACTGAGTTAAAAGACTAGAAATAAATCCAAGCATATACAATCATTTTTATTTTATTTTAAATTCATATTAGTTAACATATAGTGTGGTATTGTTTTCAGGAGTAAAATTTAGTGATTCATCTCTTACATGTAACACTCAGTGCTCATCCCAACACGTGCCCTGTTTAATGCCCATCATCCATTTAGCCCATATCCCATCCAACTTCCTCTATCAATCCTCAGTTTGTTCTCTACATTCAAGAGTCTCTTATGGTTTGCCTCCCTCTCTGTTTTTCTTAATGTTTTTTTTTAATTTCTTTTAATGTTTATCTTTTTTTTTTTTTTGAGAGAGAGAGAGAGACAGAACATGAGTGGGGGAGGGGCAGAGAGAGAAAGGGAGACACAAAATCTGAAGGCAAGCTCCAGACTCTGAGCCGTCAGCCCAGACCCCGATGTGGGGCTCAAATCCAGGAACCATGAGATCACGACGTGAGCTGAAGTCGGCGCTTAACCAACTGAGCCACCCAGGTGCCTCCTCTCTCTCTGTTTTTATTTTATTTTATTTCTCCTCCCCCTATATTCATCTTTTTTCTTTCATAAATTCCACCTATTAATGAAACCATATGATATCTGTCTTTCTCTAACTGACTTATTTCGCTTAGCATAATACACTCTAGTTCCATCCATGTTGTTGCAAATGACAAGTATTTTTGCAAGGAAAGCATGAATATGCAATGGGGAAGGTATAGTCACTTCAACAAATGGTGCTGAGAAAACTGAATATCTATATTCAAAAGAATAAAATTGAACCATTGTCTTATGCCATGTGCAAAAATCAACTCCGAACGGATTAAACACTTATTAAAACCTGAAGCCATAAAGCTTCTAGAAGAAAACATAGAGAGAAACCCCTTGACATTGGCTCTTACAATGATTTTTTGGATATGACACCGAAAACACAGGCAACAAAAGCAAAAATAAACAAATAGGACTATATCAAACTAAAAAGTTCCTGCATATCAAAGAAAACAATCAACAAAATAAAAAGACAAGCCTGCAGAATGGGAGAAAATCCTTGCAAACTATGCTCCTATGGTGGTTAGCTCAAGGTATAAAAGGAACTTGTAGAACTCTTCAGGAAAAAAAAATAGCGCAAATTAAAAAATGGGCAAGGGACTCAAAAAGACACTCTTCCAATATGAATGGCCACAAAGTATATGAAAAGGTGCTCCATTATCACTAGTCATCAGGGAAATGCAAATCCAAAACGCAGTGTGATATCCTCTCACGCAGCGTGGCTATGATGAAAGACAAGAGAAAACAAGTGACAGCAAAGGTGGAGAAGAAGAAATCCTAGTAGATGGGAATGTAAAATTTTATAACCATTATGGAAAGCAGTAGGAAGTTTCTTTAAAAATTAAAAATAGGGGCGCCTGGGTGGCTCCGTCGGTTGAGCGTCAGACTTCGGCTCAGGTCACGATCTCGCGGTCTGTGAGTTCGAGCCCCCCGACGGGCTCTGTGCTGACAGCTCAGAGCCTGGAGCCTGCTTCGGATTTTGTGTCTCCCTCTCTCTCTCTGCCTCTCCCCCACTCATGCTCTGTCTCTCTCTGTCTCAAAAATAAATAAACATTAAAAAAATTAAAAAAAAAATAAAGGGAACTACCATATGATCCAGCCATCTCTCCTCTAGGTATATACCCAAAGGAAATAAAACGAAAACCTCAAAGATATACTGGAACTCCAATGCTCCTTAGAGATTTACTCACAATAGCCATGATATGGAAACAACATAAGCGTCTGTTAATGGATGAAAGGATTACGAAATTGCAGTATAAAAATAATGGAATATCATTCAGCCTTAAAAAAGGACACACTGCTACTTTTGCAACATAAACGAGCACGGAGGAGATTATCCTGAGTAAAATAAACCAGACATGGAAATAAAACCATTGCACGAGCTCACTTAGAGCAGAATCTAAAAGAAGTCAAGTCTAGGAGTAAAATGTTTGTACCAGGAGTGGGGAAGTGGAGCACATTAGAAAATGTTGGCACAAAGCTACAGTTATATAAGATAAATAAGTCTAGACATCTAATTTATGTCACGATGACTCTAGTTAATAATATGGTAGTGAATACCGTGCTGTGACCACACACACACACACACACACACACACACACACACACACACACACACAGAGTCTCACTGAATAGCTCAACTATAGTAATCTGTTCACTGCTATGTGTCATTAATCACATTATATACTTTAAATATATATAATTTTATTGTTTTTAAAAAATAGATTCTTGATGACGGAACACAACTTTAGATTAGCTTTTGCATTTGTAATCTTGTTTTTATTAAATGTATCATCAAATTACTAATGTGTTCTTCACAATAGTTTCCATCTTTATTTGTCTCTAATATTTCTATTTTCTTTGCATTATCTTCTTAGAGACCTGTTTCAACTCTCTTGTAGGTGATTCCACATAGATTTTATCAGTATTAAATATATTTACAAAGTTAAAACTCACCTGTTTCATACCCTCAGTGTTCCTTGTAGGTTATGTTTGTCTCCCTAAAGATTAATACTCTCTTGAGAAGTGGACATACATAATGCATAAGTATTTTCAGAGTACCTTGCATAATGTTACCAGGAACAATTTTTAGACATTTAACAGGAAATAAACAAAGTATATTTAATTGAGTTATGAATTGAAAGACATTAGTACATTATAATAAAAATATTGATATTTACATTTGTATGAGCCCAACTCTGAGGTGATGATCCATAATCGGTTGTTAAGACTTCTATCAGACACTATTAATAGTCATTGTTCAACATAAAATGTGATATATTTGAGACTGATAAATATTTCAGAAGCAAAGTCAAGGAAGCCATTAAGGAAATCCCACAATTTTTATTGCTCCTAAAACCTAACATGATTTATGGTTATGAACATCCTTCTTTCTCATCAACCCACCAAAATTTTTAAAAAAATCCTACATTATCATAATCAATCTTGTTAATATAATACAAAATAATGATTTTTTTAGAATTAAAAACCAAACACTAAATATAATAGATCAATTAAAATGATATTTATGTTCTTAGAAGTTTTAAAATGCAATATCTAAAAATAGGATATGGTAAGAAACCAGGTATCCATGGATAATCTATCCATCAAAAAGAGTTGATTAAGAGGTCTTATCATTGGCCAACTTTAAAATAACTAAATATTTACTCATCTGACCAAGAGACAATTTCTGTTTACACCTCTGAATTACTACTCTTCTTTATTGTCATGTAAGCTGCCTCTTATTCTAATACATTTCCCACTTTTTTATGATTTAGAAATGATATTACATTTGGTATTTGATGAAATTATTGTGTATTGACTTACTTCAAAATGAGTCATGTATATTTTGATGTAATTACTTAGGCTTGAGTCTATGTTATAGACGTACAAAATAGAATTGTGTTATTCAAGTAGTTGATGATTTCTTCCTTTTAAAAGTTCATTTATAGCAACTAATAACTGTAGAATATGCACATTTCAATGGATGTGAAAAATACAGATGAAACAATATTTCCATTTTAGAATATATTCTATCAGTGAACAGGTGGGGAAAGGTCCAGCAATGGTATGTGAGACAGAAACATTATAATATAAAATGCATATTCTGAAATCTCCCAAGCAATTTAATCCATGGAGTAAGGACTGTAAACAGTCTCTGCCAGAAGTACTTCCATTAAGCAGATATCATGGAAAGGGAGCTGAAAGCGGTAATCAGACAACAATTAGGGATAGTCTTTCTTTGGGAATGCATGTGGATATATCAGAGTTAAAGTGACAGACACTTCTAATTTTCATTTTCCTCTTTCTTTTTTTTTTAATTTTTTTTAACGTTTATTTATTTTTGAGACATAGAGACAGAGTATGAGCAGGGGTAGGGCAGAGAGAGAGGGAGATACAGAATCCGAAGCAGGCTCCAGGCTCTGAGCCGTCAGCACAGAGCCCGACGCGGGGCTCGAACTCACAGACCATGAGATCATGACCTGAGCTGAAGTCGGCCGCTTAACCGACTGAGCCACCCAGGCGCCCCTCATTTTCCTCTTTCATCTTAATACGTATTTTTCAGGAAACGTGGCAAACCAAAATCTACATTTACCAGCCTCCTTTCACTTTGGTGAATGAATCTGGGAGCGATGCAACTAGTTCCTGGACAGTGGCATGTGAGCAGAAGGAGTACATGCTGCTTGCAGTTGGTGTTCTTAAAAGAAATATGTATGCCCTTTATCCTTGTTACTACTGTAAATAATTTATAGACTGTTTTGAGATATGTCATACATGAAGAGGAAGAGACAGATCTAGCGACATACAAACAACAAAATAAACCAAAAAAATGGTTTATTATATCATCCCTGGACTTTTCAAATTTTACATAAAAGAGGGATAAATTCTCCCGAGCTGCTCTTCCCACTTTTCATCGTATCTAGGATGTCTTTAGCTATGGCTTTATGTACCACTAAGGAACATTTAAAGTGTTTCCAATTAATCTATGGGAAACTGGTAAATATTCTCCAGATGCATCAAACAGGATTTTATGATTCCGGAATAATGTTTTGTATACACATGCGCATTTACTAATTTCATATTTCCTGTAACTATATACAAAATTGCTTATTCAAAGTCCTGCCTTAATTTAATATTCTTTCTATTTAGACTTGCCATATTAGTTTAACAAAATGTTCTATATTTATTCTAATAGTTCAAAGATCTTTTGGAGTTGAATATTTTAAAGCATTATTTTTCCTTTGCAATCCTGGGAGCTTCCCAGCTGTAATCTGAAATTGGCCCTCATAAGCAAAGGATTAGGAGACACTGAAGAAACAGTCAGGCCACTGCAGAGTTTAGCATGTGACAGGTTTAATAAGCAAGGGAACTTACTTACAAGGCTTGTCTCAGATGGCTTTCAGAATAGATCTCTGCCCTGGCCTGACAAATCTTAAAAGTTCATATAGCTGCCTTAACTGGGTTCAGTCACATATACTGTCCAGATGGTCTCAGCAACACCTTACTATCTCAAGACTGCATCCTAGGGTAGCTTCCAATGCAAAGAAAGCAGTGGAAAACACATTCTAAGACATGAAAAGGAGATAAGGAGTCTCTGATTTCCTGGGTCCAGCTCATGGGTCAACCAGTAATTATGTCCTCCCAATGGCCTCTTCCAAAAATTGTCTAATATTGAATATAAACTACTGTTACTGATTTTTATATGAAAATATGGTGTATATAATGCACATGTAAGGGAACAGGTCTTCAGAATACATAATACATAACACATTTCTACAACATAAAATGCCAGTATTATTACAATCCAGCTAAGTGTATATTAGTATTACTAAAATGCTGAAGTCTCCGTTGTGAACCTTCTTAGTCACTGATAGAGGCAACCGCTGCTCTGAATTTTACCTTCATGAGTCAAGTTTGCCTGATATTGAACTTCATGGAATTGGAATCATACAATAGATAATAGTTTCAGTCTACTTTTAAAGACATGATCACCAGTATGGGTGGAATTGGGTGCTCCTGGACATATTCTCAGCAACAGCAATGGTGACAGCAGCAGTAGTAACACCAGTGTCTTCAGAAGCTTCATTGAGAGTCCAGAGTTACTTCTTAACAGCAACTGGACTGCTGTTTGTCCGATTATTGGTGTGGAATTGTAAAGAAAAGACTATCTCTCTTTCACTGCTTGTTCTTCCAGGGATAATGGTGGCTTCCTTCAGTGAGTCATCATCTGGAGTAATTCCACAGGCTTCTTTTACTTTTTCAGCCTTCCCAGCAGCTTTGTAACTACCCCCCATATCGCACTGTCTACCCTGTGAAAATTTCAAGAGGTCTCCGTTTTTTTGACTGGCATATAATCTATTTTCCAATCCCTGGAACAAAACTAATGGGTCATTTTTCATTCACATAAAAATTCAAATCCCTCTTCTAAGACTGTATTCTTCTCCATAATATTTCCTTTCCACCATCATTTTCTCCATTGTTATATTATATATGTGAGTATATGTGAATTCATATATAATGCATATTACAGTATATAACCATATCCATATTATATAGGAATATATTTTATATATTATAACATATATGCACATCAATTACAAGGCCTTACATGTAGAAAACCTTCGAGTATCTCTATTTTCTGTATCTCCATCATTAATTCCATGTTTTCTGAGTCTGTTTAATGTGTCCCTTGTCAGAGTTATAGCTCTGATAAGTGAGCATCCACCTGATCTCATCAGGAGGTCCCAACAGGCAGTACCAGTATTAAGGATAATTCCCTACTCCCGTGGCCCACTCCCATCGCCATATCCATCTTTGTAATCTAAGAGGCCCGTTCCCCTAGAGCAAGTTGCCCATCTCCTACAGCAGTTCTTCCCTCTCTTTCTCTTTCTGTCTGGCCTTCTTTTTAATTTTTAATAATGTCTGTCAAATAGGAATCTTTTTCAATATATACATCAAATAGTCACTTCCTCTTATGATCTGACTGAATTTTTATGATGGGCTTCTATTCTTGCTCCGTCCCTGCAATCTTTTCCACAGCTACTGGGACAAGCCCAGGCTTGTTCAGAATCCTTAGATTTACTCAAGCAGATCTCATTCATTTGTTCTTATTTTATTGCTTTTTAATATCCATTCTCTGCAAAAATTCCTGTTTTTTTAAACTGCTCTTCTCCTATCTATGACATGCTCAGAATTCTCTCAATGTCTCCTCAGAAAAGCAAAATATTTTAATCAAATTAGTTTTATTTAGCATCCAAAATATTTTAATTAGTATACAAAATGTTATGTGTTATTGGAATACTGTGGAACAAGTTACAAATAACATGTTAAAGCTCTCATTTCCTTTAAACAGAATTTAGCTGTCATTTTGAAAAGTTTTTATTAAAACCTTTTTATAAATATAATAAAAGTGTTAATCATAGAAATATGTTCAATTTGAAATTGTATAAATGAGTAAATACAAAGGCAAAATTAAGGATTTAATGTGTATATAATTTATAGGAAATTCTTTTTTTAACAAAATCAAAATAAAAATGAAAATTGGTAGGACACCTGGGTGGCTCAGTCAGTTAAGCATCCAGCTTCAGCTCAGGTCATGATCTTGTGGTTAGTGAGTTCAAGACCCACGTTGGGCTCTGTGTTGAAAACTCAAAGTCTGGAGCCTGCTTCAGACTCTGCCCCTCTCCCGGTTGCACTCTGTTTCTGTCTCTCTCTCAAAAATAAATAAAATAAATTTTAAAAATAATCTTAAAAAATAAAGTAAAATTTTGTATTCAATAGAAGGGCATTTGTATGTCCTGATTTTCCTGAAACAGTCACAACACTGCATCAGCTTGGACAATACATCAAATAATCATATTGTGTCATTTTATTACAAGGAAAGTGACTTTTGTTCACATCAAATAAAAATGAAAGTAGAAAAGCAGCAGTACCCAGTTTTCTTAATGGAACAATGAAGTTGATAAGATACTGAAGTACTACCAATAAAGATTAAGTGAAGGTGGACAATGCGTGGATAGAATATGTCTAATGTCAAAAAACACTGAAAAAGCAGTCAATCTTAGGGAGATTTGGTGGAAGAAGCATGTAGAATGCACCTAGGCAGACAGTGGTATTTATTTTCTTTAGAGTTTGCTTATATATTTGTAACATTTCTTGGTAGGATTGGCATACTGGCTAAGAACATTCATTTTTATACATATAGATAATTGAAAAATTGCACCTTTTTCCAAACATCTCAGTTCAAATTATAAGCAGCCAAAGAATGCTAAATTAATAAAATAAGATATTGATCATTTCCAAAGAGAAAGTTTTGTAAAGTTAATGTAAAAGTCTTTTTCAGCCTTATGTTTGCAAGTAATTTGACAATAAATTTGTCATGCACAGTTATGTTGAATGGGAATTGAGGCTTTTGAAATAAAAAAATAAGTTAGGTTTTAATTATGCTGCGAGTGATGCCCTGAAGCCTATTTACTTGGTATTTTATCTATTGTTTAATATTGTGTCCTATGAATTACTTATAAAGAAGAGAGATCAATATCTTTGAAAGTACTGCAAATAATTATATAATTCATCTAGGAATTGCCTTGTTCATTTGCCAACATTATTATATTCTATGAAAAGTAAATAGCAAAAGTAATTTCCAACTGTTATACATATGGAGTTTTTACTGTTCAGCATTTCCAAATGCTGAGATTTTCTCCCATTTGAGAAATGAGTATTCTAGTACAAGAATAAATAATATCTCCCCCTCCATTCTGCAGTCCTCCCAAATTTTTACTAGAAGTCTAAAAAACACACAAATAAGAGGCATTGTTGCCTACTGCCAAAAATATATTCCTTCCTTCAAGTTCTATGCATAAGTGGACTAGTAGAAATCCCATGGCCATCCTTATGCAAGCTTATCCATAAGAGTTGCCTTCATTACCAAACATTTCCTACATTAGTCGAATCACACATTCATTACTTCTTGTTTTGTTAAGTTCCAATGAGTCAATCAAATACCAGTGACTCAGAAATATTTATTAAATTGGTGAATGTAAATCTAGATTAAATACAGGATGCATACGTTTTGGTAAAAAAAACAAAACAAAACAAAACAAAACAAAAATCAAAGCTCAAACAGATATTCGAAATTATTTGAAAGCATTCAATAGTAAGCATTTTGTCTTTTTAAAAAAATGCTTATTTATTTATTTTGAGAGAGAGACAGCACAAATTGGGTAGGGGGAGAAAGAGAGAGAGAGAGAGAGAGAGAGAGAGAGAGAGAGAGAAAGAATCCCAAGCCGTTGGCACAGAGCCCAACACAGGACTTAATCTCATAAACGTGAGATCATGACCTGAGCTGAAATCAAGACTTGAATGCTTAAACAACTAAGCCACCCAGGTGCCCCAAATCAGAATTTTTAAAAAGCGTTATGGTCAGAATTACAAGACTAACTTTGGAAAAGTCATTGAGACAATTTTAAACCATTGTAAAAATGTTACAAAGTTGTCAAGACAAATATTTAAAGTTGAGGTTAAGAAAGGGAGACATTGACGTGAAGTACCTCCCAATGGAGTCTAAGTCTACAAGTGAATTCAGTTGAAACAAGAATCCCAATGCCATTCTAGCCAAAAAGTAATATATTACAAAATGACTACTGTTAATTAAAGGCGTTGAAAATTAAAATTGAGGGCACCTGCGTGGCTCAGTGGGTTGAACGTCCCTCTCATGACTTTGGCTCGAGTCATGATCTCACAGTTCATAGGTTTGGGCCCCACATGGGACTCTGTGCTGAAAGTGTGGATCCTGCTTGGGTTTCTGTCTCAGTCTGTCTCTGTCCTTCCCTGCTTGTTTTCTAGCTCTCTCTCAAAAAAATAAATAAAAATACAAAAATAAAATAAAATAAAATTGGGCACAAAAAATAGGGACATAAATTGAAGACAGACTCAAACTTAAAACAAAAAACAAAAAACAAAAAAAACAAACAACACACGATTCCGTTCCCTATGCACTTTGATCTGGAAGATTAACGATTTGAAATGTGACTATGAAATGTGACTGTATATACTCAGAACATTTATTAAAAGTAAGGGCTAAAGAATTTGCTTCGAGATTGTACATTTATTTCAAATATTTGCACCTGAAATTATGTTTTTCAAGTCCCTTGAGGAAAATATATGAAGATAATTTTCTGACTTAGCATGCTCAATGTAAATAGAACCATTATTTCTGTAAGTCTGTTTCAAGCTTCCTCTCCCCGAATAGGCCTGCAGCATGGTACTGAAATCTACTATTCTCTCCTGAAGTGAAGAATTTGGGCTTTTAGAGGAGGGTAGAGTTGCTCTTCTCCATCCTGTTGTGCCTTCACATCTGAAAGGGCTTTACCAAGGCTATCATGCTCCTGTTTATGTCAACTCTATTTGTGTTTATCAGAATCTTACCTTTTTTGGAAATATTAGAGATTAAGGTAGGATGGGAATTTTTTTTTTTTTTTTTTCAAATAGCAGTGATTTTCGGGAACAAGTTATTTCCTCATGAAAGGGCAGTCCCAGAAATTTAATTTTACTTAAGTCCTACAAACAGTCTTCATGACTGTGAGAGGAAAGGGAGATGTTTCGTTTTCAGAAATACCTTATAAAAGCTATGCTGTCTAGTTAACAGTAGGTTTCTAACCCACTGTAAATATGTATGAATCGCCCCGCACTCTAATCCTGCCACCAACAATGGAGTCTCAAACCCTTAAGCACTGCACTTCCTGGTTCTTCTTCTCCTCTATGTTTTGTGGCTTATTTTACTTTCATGGGCTTCGCAAGGAGCATGCGCCAAAGAACAAAAGGAGGAGGGACTGAAAGTCTCTGGGTCACCTCAGGAAATATTCGTTTGTTCCAATCAGACTACTTTTTTGCCTTACATGGGCAGAAACAATGTCCGGCTAAGGCGGTAACCTCTGTCACACTTAGCCAATGAGGAATCAGGTGTTTGGGGGGGACTTGCCTTTTAGGAAATAAATCGCCTGCTGTAACTATCCCGAATGTGCCTGTCCATCAGACACCTGCTCTTGCAAGAATGTTGACTAAAGCCTCGCTTCATTGTGCTTCGAATTTCAACGTCCCTCCTTTGATTGGCTCGGTGGATTCATTTCTCACAGTGACTTAACAGTTTTTGGGATCAAAAGCTATTTTGTACTGCACTCAACTTCCAATTTGTCTTGGACTTCCTTGTTGATGAGTCCCTCATTTTTAAGCACTCTTAGATGGATAGTAATCTTCCTCTCTTTGGCTGTAGTTTGAGTTTAAATTGCTTTGACTTAATTTTCTCTGAAGAACATCAATTCTCTTTTTACTCCAAACATTCTGCTAATTAGTTATTCACAATTTGAGTCTCTGAATTTTTTCAATGGAAGTGAACATCTTCCCAATCTTTACAATTTCTATTGCGGATTCATTCATCCACTCCTCTATTGAACAGAATTTGAGACTCTGTTGGTCTTTTACTATTCATATTTGTTCTTTGTATTTTGGAAACGCACACAAGTAATCTCAGGCTGACAGATCTCGTAATAATGTGTGTTGGCTGCTCCTTTCCACGGGCTTTATTCCTGAGAAAACGTGTAGAGAGTCAGGTTAATTGTCCTAGTGAATAGCCAGATTTTCTATAGATAAAAATGAAGAAAATATTTCCTTTGTTTGTTTGTTTTGCTTATAGTAAAGGGGACACACAGCCGTCCTCCCATTCAACTAAAAAGTCCTCCTCTTTATTCCAGGCTTTTGGAGTGTAAGTAAATCTTTCCAATAAATTGATGGTCCCACCTTCAAAGGCTTTGATGTCTTTTACTTGTCTCCCAATTCTGAAGGTTCATCTCTTTGACATATAAACATACAGAGAAATAAAGTTCTAATTTTTCTTACATTCTGTGGCTCAAATGTGGGACCCTATAACTGAGATTTAGTAATCTAAGGATTACAACAAATTGACTCTTAGGAAGGAGGTCAGAGATTTATTGCCTTCATATCCGAACAATTAACTGAACAAAGAGCTATAGACCTAATTCTCTAGGTGCGTGGAGAGTCCCAAGAGGCATTGAGAAACCAGGGAAGTTTTACTTTTCCACACTGTTGTTTGTATAGTGGAGTGGAGGCAGAATGGGAAATTAAAATGGTAATACATTTTAAATATCTATGGCTTTGCAAGACCTTTTAAAGCAGCAAAATATTTATCCTGGATGTCTTTAGTAATTTTTTTTTCCAAAATAAAATGGCCCATGTTGAGCTTTCATTATGACCTGCACTACAACACTATCATGGTACCTTGATTTAACTTGTACCTTTGGAAATTTTTATAAACTCTTGAACTAATTATACTTTTATTTATGTATCATTATTTGATTATCTAGCTTCATGTGCCTGGTTTAATTAATAATGACTTGATAATATTTTTATATTCTGCTGAAGCACTCTACATATACATTGAGAAAATAACAGAAAAAACTTTCAACTGAAGATATTACTGATGTCAACTAACTCTTGTTCTGAAAAATAAAACCTGACAAATCATATAAAGGTGGATAAATTATTACTCAGACATCCACTTATGGGTTGGGTATACATTTTGACAGGCCATGTGAACAAATGCCTCTAAGGGTCTTCACTTCAGGACACAAAATCTCTTTGTTATTTTTCTAAAAGCTATTTTTAAAAACATCAACGTTATTTTATGGTCTCTCATTTATATGTTGGCAAGAATGTCTTGCTGTTTATAAGCAAAATTGTAAATAAGGAATTCAATATTTAGGGTAGTTTGATTTAGTTGCTCTTAAACATCTAACACTTGGCATTAATCTCTGCAAATGAACATCTAGTCTTTATAATTATAAAGTTTTTCGGATTAAAACTATTTTCACTTGCTGATTTCCTTTTTGTTCTGTAAATAGGTTAATATTTCTGAAATATATTCTTTGCAAAAATTCACCTTGAACCAAAAAGCCCACTTTTTGTTATTTGGAAAATATACAAAATCTCTGCACTGATAATAACTTGAAGCTGTGCAAGCTAGTGATTAAATTTTATGAATGTTATTCTTACTAAATCCCATTGCTAGAAACCACATAGAGCTTGCAAATGTTAAAAACATGAAATCAGATGAAAAGATATTTGTTATTCAATTAATCAAATACCTGTGAATTAGCATCCGTTCAGGTGCTGTGAAGATTCTGCTAGGTAGATGAGAAAATGTGAGTAAGCCTTAGCACAGTGGTTGATGCCTTGTTAATTGATTCTACTTCCTTAGTGATTGACAGGCTAATAGCTAAATAGCTAAAATAAAATACAATAAGCTCTTTCACAGAGTTCAAGTATAATTTTAAAAGGCAGTTTTCGTTAGAACTTTCTGGATTTATTGCCTTAATGAAAAAGAAAACTATTTGTCATTTAAGGACCACTGCACTCGTATATATAAAAGAACTGGAGAAAAAAAATAGCAGAAAACCAAGAACCCTGAAACACTTGAATTACTAAGTTATCCTATAAGAATGACACATCAGGCATTATTACTGAGGTCTCTCTTTTTTTTTTAAACGTTTATTTATTTTTGAGAGACACAGAGACAGAGTATGAGCAGTGGAAGGGCAGAGAGAAAGGGAGATACAGAATCTGAAGCAGGCTCCAGGCTCTGAGCTGTCAGCACAGAGCCCGACACGGGGCTTGAACTCACAGACCGTGAGATCATGACCTGAGCCGAAGTCGGCCGCTTAACTGACTGAGTCACCCAGGCGCCCCTGAGGTCTCTTTTATAAATGCTGTTTTACTACCTAAAACAGTAGTCAAGTTGATGAATCCATGCTTCTTCTATCACAAATTATTTTTATTGATCTACTCTTTAAAGTCTTATGAAGTGGCTTGCCTCAAGATTTTCTTATAATTGTAGATGCTTTCCATTTATTATAATTCCATTTTTTCTGCAGTATTGGGAGTAGACTGATAGATGAAAGCATACATAATAGTTAAGAGGATATATGAGGTTTTACATAGGAAAGATTGTGGCTAGGGGATTATCTAGTATTTCTAACAAAGAATCAACAAGAAGGTATCTGGAAACAAGGATATGTAGTTATTCATGTTTATTTCAATTTCATAAAGTAAATATTTGTCAATCCTTTATTTATTCAAAGCCTAAATAATACTGCTTAGAATGCAATGAAAACTATGTATATTCATTTCCACCAAGACATTTATGATTTAATTGAATAGTAAATACAAACACAATGAAGTTTCTTTATATAGCAGTTATATGAATTAAACTACATAAGCTTATCAAAAAAAGGAACAGGGAAGGAAGGGAGGAAAGGAAGGTGGGAGGGAGCAAAAGGAGGGAGGGAAGGATAAAGGAAGAAAGGAAGGAAAGAAGGAAGGAAAGAATCAAGGAAGGAAGGAAGGAAAGAAAGGAAAAAAATAACAAATAAACAATATTTAAAAGTGGTGCGTTATTCAGCCTACCATTACATTTAATGGCAAGACGCTTCTTGGGGAAAAAAAAAAAAAAAAAAAGATAAGGCATGTCATGGGCAGGAGGGGAGGTGATAAAAAAGTAAAACCAAACCAAACCATGACTAACTAATTTATGGAAGTAGTAAAATTCTGTACAAAAAAAAGGTTTATTTTTAAGGCGATTTTGAAGTTTTTTAGGAACATATTGGCTGTACTGAAGATTTAGTTTCTCTCTTACAAGATGTGACTCCGTGTGTGTGTGTGTGTGTGTGCGTGCATGTGTGTGTGTGTCCAAAAGAAGAAAATTGGATGAGTAAATATGTGAAAGAGACAGAAAATAATCATTATTTAGATTCAGAGAAGAGAAAAGATGTATTATTGAGAGCTGAATAAAGTTTACATGAAATTGCAGTTGTTTAAGAAGGACCATAAAAAGGGCATTCTGGTTCAAACAGAAGTGTAAGAAAGATAACTTGAAATCCTTTGCACTATAAATGCCAGGAATACTGTGTAAAATATATTAATCATTGTTTATAATGAGTAGCTGAGATCAATAGCATAGCATAGGAACAGGAACACCCAAAGAGAAGTGAGGTGTTAATCCTCTGAGCAGGCATGGGATAGAGGTAAGCAAAGAGAAGGGATTGGTTTTGAGGTGTACACACGTGCCTTGAGTAGGTTGGTGGTAGGTGATGGGGCAAGTGTCAGGAAAATGATCTCCGACACAGAAATGAGGTTAAATGAAAAGGAAAAAATGGTTGAGCAACATATGCTTCAATATCATTTGGGTATAAAGGCTATCCAAGGTTTTTCTAGGGGAATGCACTTGGTTCATTACACTGCTTCCTAGTGATTAAAGATCACAAACTTAGGGGCACCTGGGTTGCTCAGTCGGTTAAGTGGCGGACTCTAGCTCAGGTCATGATCTTACAGTCTGTGAGTTCGAGCCCCGCATCAGGCTCTGTGCTGATGGCTCAGAACCTGGAACCTGTTTCGGGTTCTGTGTCTGCCTCTCTCTCTGCCCTTCCCCTGTTCATGCTCTGTCTCTCTGTCTCTCAAAAATAAATAAATGTTAAAAAATTAAAAAAAAAGATCACAAATTTGGTGAAAAGACTTGTTAACTTTTTTTTTCTGTAGAGATACAAATATTTACTTCTCGTTGAAAATAATAACCTCATGGATTTATGAATATGAATAAATACTTTTATATCAATCAGCTTCATGTCTAACTCAGCAGTCATATCCCAACATTCTTTTGTTAACCACTTTTAAATGTATCAGCTTCTCAGATGTGCTTTGTACCATTTACAAACATTGTACTGGTTGCTTCCTTAAGTAATTAGTAAAGTAACGTCTTTAAAGTGTATGCATTTTATATTTGCTTCAGAGTTATGGTTTTAACTTTATAAGAATTATAATTTAATGGAAATCAAGGATTAGGTATCTTTGACCTCCTGGAGAGTCCACACACTAAGGGCCCTGAAATAAATTGTCCAGACAAAAATGGACAGTAATGAAAATGAAAACATTTTCTACTGTTTTCACTCCTTAAGAAAACAGCTAAGAATTTACCATTAGTTCCCTATGCCTTACTCAAGACTGAAATAGGAATTTATAAAACTCATGTAGTCTAGGACTCTTAAACATGAGAAACTGAAATAAATATTGGTTCAAAATCAATATTTCCCATGAGTTCCTAACATGAGAAATATAAATATAAACATATTTTTTGGAGAAATGATCCATTGCCACAAATACAAGGAATTGCCACAAGGGAAAATTTTTACATTTAAAACTCTATCAAAAATAAATTTACAAACAAAAATTGCAAAATATAAAATTAAAAAGATTTTACCATCAACGAAAATTAGGAGAAAAATAGCAGGATTAAAAGGATTCATAATAAATAAAAAATATAAAAGAAATTATGAAATATATGTAACATATACATATATTTATAATGGTAAATATATTAAAAAGGAATAATAAACGAGGGCGTCTGGGTGGCTCAGTCAGTTAAGCATCTGACTCTTGATTTCAGCTCAGGTCATGGATTGCACTGTTCATGTGATAGAGCTCCATGTCAGGTTCTGCACTGACAGAGCCTCTGTCCCTCCCCCACTCATGCTCTCTTTCTCTTTCATAAATAAATAAATAAAACTTAAAAAATAATAAAATAAAATATATTGGGTTTAAAAAATGTGTGTGTATATGTACATGCTTTCAGGTTACTATATCACTACTCTGCACATCCGGGCAATCTTCAGGACACTTGGATCGTTATAAAAAATAATACTGGAAGAATGAAAAGGAGCTGAAAAGGAAAGTATAGGAAGCAAGCAGTAATGGTAAATACAAGAACTGTGAAGTATCACAGCAAATCTAGATGACCATTGACTATTAGAAACTATAACACTAATAGTAATAGCAGCAACTCATAAGGATAACATGTCATAGTGAAACTATCTAGAAAAGTATGGTGACTATAGTTAATAATAAGGTATTATGTATTTAAAATTTGCTTGGACAGTATATCTAAAGTGTTCTCACTACCAAAAAGAAAAAGGTAAATCTATGAAGGAATGGATATGGTAATTAGCTTGATTGCTGTAATCATTTCAAAACATCGTTTCGCATTGTACACAGAGAAGAGAAGAAGCCATGTGAGGGCAGAAGAGACAGGGGTTAAACAGTCTCAAACCAAAGAACACCTTGAAGTCATCTGAAGTTACAAGAAACAAAGAAAGATTCACCTCTAGAATCTTTGGAAAGATAATGACCTAACTACACCTTAACTTCAGACTCCAGCCCTCTAGAACTGTGAGCGAATAAGTTTCTGCTGCTTTAAGCCACGCAGTTTGAGGTAACTAGCTGGCAGCCCCGGCTAGCTCACATGCTGGCACTGAGTAGATAGCAAATAAGCATTGATTATAAATCTATAATAATTATACAGTGTGACATTGAGTCAGAGATTAAGAATTTGACCATTGGAGTATAGCAGGGCCATCATAAATCGGTAGAAGACTTTTGATATCTTATGTATGTATTTCATATCAGCCAGGAATATTAGTAACTATTCAAACAATAGCAATGGTGTGGTTGGTTAATATAATTAGAAAGTTATAAACTGTATCCCAATATCATACTAATTCCAAATTTGAAAAACACATATAGAGTATATTTTATTTAATCAAAATGAGTTTTTAAGATTTATCATTCTTACTTTACCATTTAGCATTGGAGAAAGTCTCCCCTGGTGGGTGAAGCTATGAGAAAATAGGAACTCTAATGTCTGTATGGTGGGAAGATAAATTTATACAACTATTTTGGAAAGCTACTTGGCAATACCTAGAAGGACTGAAGATGCACGTACTCAAAGTTTCAAAATCCCTGTGCCTACTCTTGGTCTATCCTACAGAAATTCTAACATGTGTGAAATGTCGAGACTATGAATATTCATTACAGCACTGTTTTTAAAATTTAAAATAGTTCTTAAGGGGCTCCTGGGTGGCTCAGTCAGCTAGGCTAAGTATCTGACTTCCACTTAGGTTCAAAGATCTCACAGTTCATTGGTTCCAGCCCCACATCCATCGGGCTCTGTGCTGACAGAGCCTGCTTCAGGTCCTGTGTCTCCCCCTCTGTCTACCCCTTCCCCACTGGTGCACTCTCTCTCAAAAACATAAACATTAAAAACTAATTTTAAAATAATAAAATTTATTATTTTTCTTAAAAATTTTAATAAATTTATTTAAAATAGGATTTATTAAATTTTATTGAAATCATTTAAAATGTATAAATATTTAAAATAATAAATAAAATAAAATAGTTCTTAAATATTCCTTTATATGAAAATATTTTTATTATTTATTTAATGAAATCCTACATAGAAATTTTACAAAAGTAAATATCAAAGTATAATCAGGACTGGCTCTCAAAAATACAACAGTGAGATTAGAAAGTCCATTTCATGTAATACACAGAAAATTATGAGATTTATTTTAATGTTGAAGATATAAACAACACAGTATGTTATATATAAATATTTTCTAGAGCTGTATCTTTGTAAATACTGTACTGTTAAGGGTACAGAAACATACACATAAACTTCAAATTTAAGCCACTAGTTATCTCTGGTAATATTTCTTGTAGTAAAATCTTGCTTATGGTTATATCAATGTACTTAAGGTTTTTTTGTGTTTGTTTGTTTGT